>JAJOOH010014773.1:0-20456 GCA_029582605.1 Solanum gracilifrons | reverse complement strand
ATGAGAATCCACCCATCACTAATCTAGATTAAACTACACTAAGCTAGGCTATCCTAAAGGGATTCCACCCTTAAACTACACTCTTGAAAGAGTTTGTTTATTTCACATTCAAAATCCATATAGTCTAACTCTTCCAAAATAAAAGAGACTACTATTTATACTAATAAAATAAACAAGACACTTATTTGACAATTTTACCCTTAATGAGGTAAGGGTCTTCTTTGGTTGACTTCTTTTGTGAATTCTTGAAAATAAAGTAAATAAGACACTTCTTTGACAATTTTACCCTTAATGAGGTAAGGGCCTTGTTTGGTTGTCTTCTTTTGTAAATTCTTGAAATTATGAGATGACCATTTGCACAAATGGCCTATTTCTTCTTTCTCTTCACATAGATGGACCTTCCACACATTGTACTTCTTGATTTTGTGTCTATCAAGCTCCTCTAATGCCTTTACACGATCCATGCTATCCATGTTGTTATCAGCTTTGGAGCAAGGTGGTATGTTTGTGGCTGCTTATGAGGCCAAGTTCCATGTTTTATCTAGATATGCTATGCAGTTAGTGACTACAGAGGAGGAGAGGATCCGATTATTTATTAAGGGATTGAATTTTGAGTTGCAAGTATTATCTGTTTATATGACTTCTGCAGGGAGAAGCTTTAATGAGGTGACAAACTATGTAAAGAAAGTGGCGGGGGTGAGGCGAGACGGTCAAGCTAAGGCATGGGCAAAAAGGGCCAAGAACTTAGGTAACTTTCAAGGTTCTTATTCCATGGGGTCCAGAAGGCCAACGCATGCAGCCAAGCCAATTCAGTCTGCTATGCCTGCCTCTACAGGTAGTTACTCGAAACTCAATCTCATCATTTTCAGGATAGCTAGGGAGTCGCGCTTTCGACGGGCGACATATTATCTTTTGATCGCACTTGTTATAACTGTGGAGAACCTGGGCATATGATGAGAGATTATCCCCACCCACGTGTGTTAGATTCTGCGCAACAGTAGTCTAGAGCAGTAGTACCCGCGGGGAATGGTAATAATGGTCGAGGGCGTCCACAAGGTGGGCGAGAAGGTAATCAGCGAGGCCGTGGAGGTAGAGGAAATGGTAATGGTAACGGAGTTAGGGGTAACGCGCAACCAGGCAGGAAAGTGGCTCGTCATAATAATAGGGTTCAATGTTATGCTTTTTCGGGCAAGAATGAGGTGGAGGCGTCTGATGCGGTGATCACAGGTACTATTCTTGTCTGTGACCGGATGGCTAATGTGTTGTTTGATCCGAGTTCTACTTATTCATATGTATCCGTGAGATTTGCCTCAGATTTGCATATGATTTGTGATATTCTTGATGCCCCTATTCGTGTTTCTACCCCAGTTGGAGAGTCAGTCATAATTACCCATGTTTATCATGTTTGTCCTATTTTATTTATGGGATTTCAGATTTGGGCTGATTTATTGATTTTGGATATGATTGACTTTGACATAATCTTAGGCATGACTTGGTTGTCCCTCTACTATGCTGTGCTTAATTGTTGTAATACTAAGTATGTAACTCTACAAATTTCGGAAAGGGAAAAATTAAAGTGGGAAGGGGTGTACAAGCCTAAGCAAGCTAAGATTATATCCTTCATTCGAGCTAGTAAACTTGTAGAGCAGGGTTGTTTGACTTATTTGGCTCATATTAGGGATGTTGAAATTGAGGCTCCATCCATTGAGTCTATTCTTGTGGTGTCTAAATTTAGTGAAGTGTTTCCTAATGATTTGTCTGGTATGCCTCTGGATAAAGATATAGCTTTTTGCATTGATTTAGAGTCTGGTACACGTCCCATTTCTATCCCTCCATATCTCATGTCTCCGGTAGAATTAAGAGAGCTTAAGGCTCAAATCCTAGAACTTCTTGATAAAGGATTTATTCGTCCTACTGCTTCCCTATGGGGTGCCCCAGTTTTGTTTGTTAATAAGAAGGATGGTAGTATGAGAATGTGTATAGATTATCGGCAATTGAATAGGGTCACTATTCGAAATAAGTATCTCTAGCCTCAAATAGATGATTTTTTAACCAATTGCAAGGTGCATCAGTTTTCTCTAAGATTGATCTAAGATCAGGTAACCATCAATTGAAAATTAGGCATGAGAATGTGCCCAAGACGGCGTTTAGAATTCGCTATGGGCACTATGAGTTTTTAGTTATGTCTTTTGGTTTGACCAATGCGCCTGCAGCTTTCATGAGTTTGATGAATGGGGTGTTCAAACCATTTCTTGATTCGTTCGTTATAGTTTTTATTGATGATATTTTTGTTTATTCGAAAAGTGAGGAAGAGTATGCCAACCATCTTCGTGGTGTTTTGGGGGTTCTTGGGGAGCAAAAGCTATATGCTAATTTTTCTATGTGTGAATTTTGGTTAAAATTGGTTGTATTTTTGTGCATTTAGTTTCAAAAGAAAGGGTAATGGTAGATCCTCAAAAGATTGAGGTGGTTAAGAATTGGGTCCGACCATGTTCTGTGACTGAAGTTAGGAGTTTTGTGGGGCTCGCTAGCTATTATCGTCGGTTTGTGAAAATTTTTGCCTCTATTGCCACGCACTTAACTAATTTGACCAAGAAGGAGATACCATTTGAATGGACTGAAACATGTGAGGATAGCTTTCGAAAGTTTAAGACTCTCTTAACCACTGCGCCTATTCTAGCATTACCGGTTGAAGGTAAAGACTTTATTGTTTATTGTGATGCTTCCCATTCTGGGTTGGGTGTTGTGTTGATGCAGGATAAGAATGTTATAGCTTATGCCTCGCGACAATTGAAGGTGCATGAGAGGAATTATCCAATGCATGATTTAGAGTTGACAGCGATAGTGTTTCCTCTTAAGATCTGGCGACATTACCTCTATAGTGTTAAGTGTGAAGTGTTTACTGATCATCGTAGTTTGCATCATGTTTTCACTCAAAAGGATCTGAATTTGAGACATCGAAGGTGGATGGAGTTACTTAGGGATTATGATGTGACCATTCAATACCATCCGGGGAAGGCTAATGTAGTGGCAGACGCTTTAAGTTAAAAAATGGCAATTATGGGTAGTTTAGCTTGCTGGAATGTATCCAAGCGACCTTTCGCTAAAGAAATTCAGACCTTTGAGTCTAAGTTCATGCAATTGGGCATCTCAGAAAGAGGTGGGGTGCTAGCTAGTATTGAGGTAAGGGCTACTTTCAATAAGGAGATCAAGGCCAAACAATTTGAAGATGAGAATTTTGAGAAACTTAGAAAGAAGACTGCGATGTGTAAGGCACAAGAGACTACTCTTGATGTGGATGGTGTGCTAAATTACAAGGGGAGAATATGTGTTCCTAGAGTAGATGACTTTATTGAGAAATTGTTGGCCGAGTCACATGCTTCGCGATATTCTATTGATTCGGGTGTGACCAAGATGTTTAGAGATCGGAAGCAAATTTATTAGTGGCCGTGCATGAAGAAAGACATAGCGGAGTTTGTGGCGAAGTGTCAAAATTGTCAACAGGTAAAGTATGAACATCAAAGGCCTGTAGGTTTACTTCAAAGAATGTCAATTCCGGAATGGAAGTGGGAAAGAATAGCCATAGATTTTGTGGTTGGTCTTCCCAAGATTTTGGGGAAGTTTGATTCTATTTGGGTAGTGGTTGATAGATTGACTAAGTCAGCCCACTTTATTCCGATAAGAATAGATTACAATGCTGAATAATTGTCTAAGGTTTATGTGAAAGAAATAGTGAGGTTGCATGGGGTGCCCCTCTCTATCATCTCAGACCGTGGTACCCAATTCACATCCAAGTTTTGGAGGAGATTGCATGATGAATTGGGCACACAACTCACTTTTAGTACAACCTTCCATCCACAGACAGACGGGCAGTCAGAGAGGACTACTCAAGTATTAGAAGATATGTTGAGGGCATGTGTGCTTGATTTTAGAGGGCATTGTGATAAATTCATACATTTGTGTGAGTTCTCTTATAATAATAATTATCACTCCAGTATTGATATGGCACCATTTGAGGCATTATATGGAAGGGGATGTAGATCACCCATATGATGGTTTGAGGCTGGAGATATGAAATCATTGGGGATTGATTTGGTGAAGGATGCTCAAGATAAGGTTAGGAGTATTCAAGCTAAGCTTTTAGCGGCCCAAAGTAGACAAAAGAAGTATGCAGATCATAAGGTGAGAGACATGACGTTTCAAACCGGTGAGAATGTTCTTCTTAAGGTATCACCCATGAAAGGGGTGATGAGATTCGGCAAGAAAGGTAAGCTAAGTCCGTGATATATTGGTCCATTTGAAAATTTTGAATGTGTGGGACCGGTAGCGTATAGATTGGCTTTACCTCCTAATTTATCAAGTGTTCATCCGGTATTTCATGTATCAATGTTGAAGAGGTATCATGGTGACGGGGATTATATCATTAAGTGGGACTCAATTATGTTAGACAAGGACCTCCAATATGATGAGGAATCGATTGCAATTCTTGATCGTGACGTGCGCAAGTTGAGGACCAATGAGATTAAGTACGTGAAAGTTCTATGGAAGCATCGTCTAGTTGGGGAAGCTACTTAGGAGATTGAGAAGGACATGTGAGATAAGTATCCCCAATTGTTCATCGATTCAAGTAATACTTCGTTCCTTTCTTAGCCTATTTTTTTCCCTAAGTTTTGTCACTCGGGGACGAGTGATGGGTAAATTGGTATCTATTGTAACGACATTTTCCCGTCGTTATAGAAAAGTCAACGGGAGACAATTTGAGGTCGGAAAACTTTTTCGTAGTATTTAGTTTTTCTCAACCTTGTCCAGATTTGGATGAAATCGGAGTCATTGAGGTGTAGGGAAATCTGGTAACAATCGGGTGAATCATTTATGATTTTGATTACATGAGTAGTTAGAAACTCGTTAAGGAATCCATATGACTTTACGGAATTGAATTTGGGCGAGTAGAACTTCCAGAATCAATCTTAGCGTAAAGGGTATTTACTGAGCATCGTGGGTTAGAGGTGTACTGTGAAATGGGAATTTTGGAATTCTTGAAATAACTCTCTATCTCGAGAATGCCGCTTTGACGATGGGTTTTGCTGCTTTGGCGGGGGGGCTGTGGCGGGGTGGTGGCCGTTGTGATGGGCCCGACACAAATTAGTGTCGTTAATAAACCCATAAACGACCTCATTATGCACTTTTCAACTTTTTGAGCTAAGGAATGACTCACAGGCGACTCCTACTCATTTTTCACTATTCTTGAGTCTAAAGGTAAGCTTTTCACTCCCAGAATCCGTTTTTCGATTCATAGAGCATAATAGAATGGGTGAATATTGATGGGGGAAGGTTTTGTTATAGATTATATGGTGGAAACAACCCTAATTTGGATAATTGGGATCATGGGTTTGATCTAGGGTTCAAGGAATTGTTAGTAATCCGGGTAATTAATGATTGTTTATTGATTCCCGTATTATATTGATTGTTTGTAGACCAAGAACAAGCGGAACGAATCTGGAAAGGAAAGGATCAAGTTTCTTAGGTTTTCAAGTTTGTTTCGAGGTAGGTGATGGTTGTGACTCTATGATTGTGTGATGTATGTTTTGTTCTTGCTTCATTATGATACTTATATATGTATGAATGTTGCAATGTTGATCACACTTGTTGTAAATGAGATAGAGAATTGATGAATGCCATGAAATCATGACTTAAATGTATGATCTTGATGATATACTTGTGATTATGATTGTGGTGTGTGAATGGGATAGGTTGCCACGTTCTGGCATAACTAGCTTGGATCGGTTGCCATGTTCCAACATAACTATGGGATCGGTTGCCACATTTTTGCATAAATATGGGATCGATTGCCACGTTCTGGCATGCTAACTGTTTAGGTTTGGGTTCTATGAGAGGACCAATGATTTGACATAAAATGTGAAGTTGTTCGTTGTTCGTAAATGTTGATAATATTTTATATGTTGATATATATGCATGTGATTATAATGTTGTTTGACTTGTTTATGTTGCACTAGTGGGATAGCCGCGTGATCCTATCAGTACACTGTGGTTGTGTACTGATTCTGCACTTGTTCTTATTTTTGTTTAGTACAGGGCATCTTCAAGCGGCTATTGACAGACCTCACTTAGAAGATCAGTGATCGTTCGAATTCAAGGGTGAGCCGATTCTTCCGGGCTGCCATGGGTTCTCTTTCGTCTATGTCCACCATTTCCGGACTTAGACATTTGTTTTAGTTAGTTCATTAGTATGGGGTTGTATCCCTTTTTTTTTTAGACTTGGCTCATTGTTAGATGTTTTGGTACATTGACTTTCAAGTTCTAGGTTATTCTTCCGCATTGGTAGTTTATTATTGTTAGACTTTTGTTAGAGTTTATAGGAACTCTATTTTTCTTTCCTTAGTGTTTGATTTAAATGCCTTAGTTTTTAGATTATTTGTTTGGTTTGGGTTGTAGTAGTGGTTCTCCCACGGGAGTGTTAGTGTGGGTGTCAATCACGACGGTCTGGGTCGTGACAGAAAATGAGTCAAAATGGTCCTTTTACAAAGATATTCAATACTTTTGTGAGGTAATAAAACACCGACAAAGTTAATGTGTCTTTTAGAAAATCTGGGACAACTTAAATGATGACTTTATTTCTTTTCTTTTTTATAAATAAAAAACTGACCCATGGTCATATTATCTTTTAAATAAAGGCTGCTATGATTTTATTGAAGTTTGCTTTTGTCATATGTTCCTTCCATTAGAACTTATAATACTTTATATACTAAGTAGGGAGAGTTGGGAAAATAGCCACTCTCCAAACTTAAATGAACATTTAGACAAAAGTCTTGAAAAATTACTTAGTACTTTAGACACTAATTATGACATCATTCATTATTCTTTCAAAATATGCAAGACCAACTCTAAAGTTTTTAATATTACACTTTAGTTCCTCCACCTCTTCCAATAATATTTTATTTTTTTCCATCATTATTTTTAGATTTAAAAATAATCGAAAAAGAAAATATTTTTCAAGCCCAAAAAAGTTCCCATTTCCAACCGTTTTTCAACTATTTTTATCGTTTCCGATGATTTTTCTGGCGAAATTTTCCTCCTCACAACTAAAAATCTCCATTCTTGCTCATTGCCTCTAGTGTTATTCCATTTTTTTTTAACTTTTTGTAAAAAAATATTTTAACACCATTTTTACTAGCTTGAAAATTCCACCCAATACCTCATTAGTAGATAGATTCCATAGTTTAGAACCCCTACTAATACATTTCTCCATTCCAAAGCTAGAAGAGTACATATTACATTTGATTTCATTTATTGACATTTTTTTGGAGAATATCCTACCAGTCCTTGCCCAGTTATAGACCGATACCGTAATCTAAGATTGATCATTGTGGTCGATAATGACAGTGGTTACAGTAATTATTGTTAATGGTGATTATATGGATGTGTGTGGGAGGAGAAGCCTAAATGTTGGATTTGAAAATTATCTAGTAAGGTGACAGTGGTCATCCCATTTCGCCGCAATGATGTATACACAACATGGTTCGAATCGTAATTGAGATATGGGAAATTAGATTGCGAGACAAGCGAAGTTGTGATTATTTATCTAATGAATGAAAGGGAAAAAATACATCCCACATTCATAAAAACTTACAATCAAGTGTCCATGTACATGTTGAATGTCACCGTCGATCGTACTAGGCCAATATTGAAAATAAATATTATCGTGAGGTCTTTGGTACTCCTCTCACCCACCAAACAATCAATGACGATGATTCGATTGAAGATAAAATTTTGGGTGATGATTGATATGGATGGTCATCCCAATGGTATCGAAAGATCCCGAATTATTTCAAGAAAAGCAACGAAAATGCGGGTCAGGATCATAACTCAACCACAGCCTCTCCGATGGAACTAATTTTCAAATAAAACAAACATTTATCAGCAAGAATGAGTTGGAAATGTTATTATATCAAGCGTCGATGAAGAATTCTTTTGATTATGCTACGTTGAAGAATTGTAGTAAATGGTTCAAGGTGAAATGCGTATCCCCTGATTGTGCCTGGATACCGCGGGCGAGGAATTAAGTATAATGCTCGACCATAAAAAAATTCAAAGAATTGTTTTCAAAGAATTTCATTATAGTTTAAGCATATACGAGTACTATTCATCTATGCATAAAGTCGACGTCTATCTCATTGTGTACTCAAAATCAATTAATGTTATCCTTGTAGAGTTCGAATATTGTGTGCCACATGAATGGTTAGATGTCTATAATACCAGGCTTGGAAGAAAGAAAGAAAATGTGTTAAGGATGTTGCGATACTTTCAAAACCAAGAGGAAGAATAAGTATTTAGTGTGTAATAGATCCGCACACAAGAGAACCACATGTAATAACAATAGATTTTAGATAGGCCTCTCCCACTTTGTTTTTGTAACTCGAGGTAATGTATGTAATTTGAGACTCATCAGTTTGGTATAATTAGTAGCATGTTAATTTTGTCGTTTTTGGTCCCTTTCTATAATTAATAGACTAAAACAAATATATATTGTACATATTGTCTATTTGATTTATGTACTACTACATAATGTATTGAGAATTCTATTCGATTAGATCAATTTATACTAAATAAATTAAACGGTCTATAGGGTCTACGCTCGATCGAGACCATTATTGTAATAAAAAAAGAAAATAATAAATTAAAAAATAAATTATTAAATTTTACACGATTAAATGAGCTTAAACAATCATATAAGAGTTCACATACATTGGGGACGATAATTAGATCAAGATGTGTGAGGATGAGTAGTGGTTATACAATCAACATCCTCACAATAATGTTGACCAAACACAAGTATGTTGTAAAGATTTATTTGTTCAACCACAATTCATTCTCATACATCTCTTATTATTATACCCAATTTACGGACTCTTATATGATCATATGACTTGTTTAAACTCATTTAATTGTGTAAATTGCAATAATTTATTTTTTTATTAATTAACTATTCTCTTTTTAAAATTCTACTAGTTAAAGTCTATACATGTGTATCATAATCTAGTAAGTTTATTATGGATGAAGGACTTAGTATAGGCTAGACTATACTTAGTTTAGTCCTCGACTTCTTATAGTCTAACCTATCCTAAGACCTTCATCCATAATAAACTTACTAGGCTAGGATACATATGTATAGACTATAACTAGTAGAATTTTAAAAAGAGAATAATTAATTAATAAAAAATAAACTATTAAAATTTATACAATTAAGTAAGTTTAAACAAGTCATATAATCATATAAGAGTGGACATATATTGAAGATAACGATCAAATATGTATGAGGATGAGTTGTGGTTGAACGAATGAAATCCTGACAAAACATACTTGTACTTTAGTAAACATTATTTTGAGGATGTTAATTGTATAACCACTATCCATCCTCATACATCTATGATCGTCGTTCCCAATTTACGTAGACTCTTATATGATCATATGATTTGTTTAAGCTTATTTAGCTGCGTAAAATTTTATTAATTTTTTTTTATTAATTAATTTATTTTTTTTTTGACAATATGCTAGTAAGAGTTATAAACTCATACAGTATATTATTGATAAATCGTGTAGTTTAGATACACAGTTAATGGTCCTCAATATAATATAATTTATGTAGTTATTTACTTTTTTGTTATATACTAATATTTTGTTTATCATTGCACCAACCAGCATATACCTTACAAATGATGGAACGTCAATCTATACGATCCATCATCTACCAGCCACATGAGTAATAATTGATTATATTTATGGTGTACGATTAACAAAATTTAAATATTCACTTTTGCAACGGTATTAAAGTACAACTCAAATTACACACAACCGTAATATCTAACTTTTTTAATATAAAAAAAGGCAATATTTGTTTTAATTCCCTCATTTTATTGACTTCATTTTTATTCAATTTTAAATAACTATAATGTCTCAAACATCCAATTTTAAATAACTACAATACAATTTAAATATCCACTTTTCTGTTTGTTCGAATCAATCTTCTTCAAACAGCTCTATGCTAGTCCAATCGACTCTTTTCCTAATGAATAAATTTCGAAGAAATTTTAATCAACCACTATTTTGATTTGGTTTGAACCCGCTTTCTCCGTCGAATCCCTTGCCAGCAGCACCGAGGGCACGAACCAAACTAAAACGCACTTCAACTTTTTCTCCTTTCTCAATTGACTTCATTTGATCAAGCTTATTAGCCTTTCAATAGTGATGTTCTTGGTCACCTTGAAATAAAAAAATTCACAATATTGAACGATTTTGCTCCTTTTTTATTCACGGAGTATGCTAACAATTCAACCCCGTAATCAAAACAAATTTCATTAAGCTGAAACAAGTTGGCTTATCGTTCACATAGAACTAGATGCCATGTAACTTTTTTTTATTCTTCGCACATTGCAACAACATATAACAGATCATTTATTTATTGTATTTAAAATGATTCGGCAAATGTCTCAAGCGTTCAAAAAAGATTTACTTGGAATCAGCATAGAACTTTTGATCAATTAGAATTTTTCTAAAGTGATCACAATAAACCATCATTCTTACTCTTGCAGAAATTTTTGTAAAAGTGATCAACTTCTTTAGTTTTACGTTTCTTACTGCTAAAAGTAGTAGAAACAAATTCTTTAATGATTTTCTATATTTAGCCATACTTTACAATCTATAAGCAAAAACTAATTTGTAGTGATCAATCTATTTTATACCCAAGTTTCTAAAAATGTTAAAATGGTCCATGACCCCACAACCATACCCCACCTTTTCCCACTTTTTGACTTTTTCTAACCCTAACCCTAAAAATTAAATAAAAAAGAAATTAAATGGCTATTGTTCAAATTAAGTTTTGGGGTGTCCCCATACCAATTAATCTCTACTAAGTAAGTATTTGAAAAGAAAACAATTTAAAACTAAACATACCTAGAATGTAACAAAATATCATTTAACTCCATTCGACACTACAAAGAAAAGGTAAAGAGACACTACAAAGTAGTATTAAAAAAAGACAAGCAGCCTTAGTAAGGAAATTACCAACAATACAACCAAAATACTTAATAACAAGTAACATTTTATCTTGTGATATGCGCCACGAAAGACTCCAACTCCATTCGAGAAACACCACCTTCCTCCGTGGACTGTCTTACGGCCTTGCTTAGTTCTTGTGCTCTTTTCCTAATCATATCACCGTCTTCTGATGCCATTAATTTGCTCACTATATTCTGAATGGTGGATGCAGTCACTAACTCATTCCGTTGCTCCCACTCCCTAACATGGAGCCCTATTTTTAGTACTTCTGCGACTAAAAAACCATTTTTTGGTTGGTCAAATTGGATAGGCCAAGCCGCTATTGGCACACCTTCAATAATGCTTTCTAAGCATGAAGTCCATCCACAATGACTCATGAACCCACCAGTAGAACGATGAGCCAAAATTTCTTGTTGGGGTGCCCATTCTTTCACCACTAAACCAACACCTTTTACCCTTTCTTCAAATCCTTGAGGCAACTCAAGTGGTCCTAATCTATTATTTTCGCATTTATTGGTAACGGGATCTCCTTCATCAGCATTTCTAAATACCCATATGAACTTTTGTTTGCTTAGCTCTAAACCAATTGCAAGCTCCTTGATTTGATCAGTTGAAAATGAAGTAGATGTTCCAAAAGATACATAAAGAACTGATTTCGGAGGTTGTTTGTTAAGCCAATCCAAACATAGGTGTTTGATTTGGATTTTATCATGATCTTGTGTAAGGAGAATTGGTCCGAGTGCCCATAACATTTTGTTTTGTATGGTTGCAAGATGTGCCATGGAATCAACAAAAGCAGTACCATCAATTACTTGACTTGTGTTAAAGATATCACCAGCATTCTTTCCCATGCAATGATTTAGATACTTTGCATGGTGCTCGACATCCTCAGGGTTGTAACAATCATCATTAGAGGGTAACTTTTTAAGAAGTACTTCTTCAAGTGGAATAGGCAGCCCTGCTGCTGGGGCATAGTGACTACAATACATATCGAAAATAGGTAGGCAATGAAATACATAGGATTCTCCATTGGGATATGAAGAAATATCCTGAACATTATACGACATTAAAAGATCATGAACAACAACAACTCGTCTTGCCTTAGAGGAGATATCTCGAAAGAAAGAAGCAATGGGTTCACGTGTTTGCATAGAAGCATTCCAAATATGCATGGGGACATTCGGAGGTGGATCTTGAGTAGGAATTTCGAGGTCATGAAAGTGGATTCTGGCTATGTCCGAAGAATTTAAGGTAGTGGAGTGGAGTCTAGCCTGATGGTTAGCCGTGGCTGAGCCAAGATAATACACCGGTACACCGTAGGAGGAAATTCGGCATGCAAAATGGAGAAGTTGTCGGAGATGGCTTTGAAGATGTAATGGAGCTATCACTACAGCTACATCATGATCTTTGTTATCCATGTGTGAAGATGCAATGGACCTAGCTATTGCTTATTTTGTTTCTTTTTAAGACTTGGAGTTTTATACTCTAAACAAGGATTTATAGAGATTTGAACACATAAAGTACCAACCTAGTATTCAACGCCCACATTTTCTAATTATTTATCTTTTCAATGTAAAATTTGCATGCATCCGATTTGAAGTGTTTGAGAAAATGTCATAAATATTTCCTTAACTATAGGAGTAGGTTTAACATGGTCCCTTAACTATATTTTTATCGGATTTAGTCCTTTTAACTGTTCAAAAACTTATTAGCTTTGATCCATTAACTATACACTTATCAGCTTTTTAATCCTTTAAGTATTCGAAAACTTATCAGATTTGATTCCTTAATAATACATTTATCGATTTTAGTTTTTTTAAATATTCAAAAACTTATCACACTACAAAAGGAACCCCAATTACCAACAAAAAAAAATCTATATTAATCCGTTGCTAAAAGGCTCGTCGGTAAATATTACCAACAAATTTTAATTTGTTGGTAAACTTTTCCTTTGGTAATTATTATAGTAACAAATAGTAAAGAACCTGAGACCTCTTGGTTAAGGATGAAGAAATATTTACCACTCCACCACAACCCTTGTTGGTAATACCTCTTGGTTAAGGATGAAGGAGTACTTACCACTCCACCACAACCCTTGTTGGTAATAAATTTTAAATATGTTAGTATGATTATTTGTTTTTCTAATTTATTTACTAATTGATTGTTAGTTTGTTGGTAATATATCATTCAAGTTCAATGTTAGGTTGGTAATTGATTGACAATATGTTCAAAATATTATTAACTAAATGATTATCCAATAGTAAAATATTTATTAATTTATTGCATTTAAAAATCTAAGAGCACAAATATAAATCCAAAAATATTAATATCAATTTTATAAATCATATTTGAATGAAACAATGCAAAATCTATGATAACAAGTTAAATTAATCTCAATATGGCACATATCATTATATCAAAAAAATTAATTTGAGCACGTTTATCAAAAATATTGACCAAATCTAAATTTTGGCCAAAACTTAAAAGTTAAAACGCCTAATAGCACAAACTGAAAATGGAAGCCTCAAAACTGAACCAACCATCCTATTAGATATAAAAATGACCTTCTGAAACTAATGGCGCTGACGGAATTCTCATCAGAGCAAGTTTAGAAAAAATGTTAAGCAAAGTCAAATTTTGGCCAAAAGTTAAAAGTTAAAATGTCTAACGGTACAAGCTGAATATGAAAACCTCAAAATCCAAACCAACCATCCTATAAGACGAAAAATGACCTTCCAGAGCTAACAGCGCTGACGAAATTCAAATTTGAGCATGTTTCCCAAAAAAATTGACCTAGTTCAAATTTTAGCCAAAAGTTAAAAGTTAAAACGCTTAACGACACAAACTGAAAATAAAAGTCTCAAAACCCGAACCAACCATCCTATGAGACCAAAACTGAACTTATATGGCTAACTGCGGTGACAAAATTTCAATTCGAGCACGATTACCAAAAATATTGACCAAAGTGAAATTTTGGCCAAAACTTAAAAGTTAAAATGCCTAACGGCACAAACTAAAAATGGAAGCCTCAAAACCCGAATCCTCTATCATATTACATCAAAAATGACCTTCCGCATCTAACTGCACTGACAAAATTCTCATCTGAGCACGTTTATCAAATATATTGATCGAAGTTAAATTTTGGCCAAAATTTATAAGTTAAAACACCTAACGGAACATACTAAAAATGAAAGCCTCAAAACCCGAACCAACCATCCTATTAGATAAAAAATGACCTTTGGACGGAATTCTCATCTGAGCACGTTCACAAAAATATTGACCAAAGACAAATTTTGGTCAAAACATAAGATTTAAAACACCTAACGGCACAAACAAAAAACGGAAGCCTCAAAACTTGAACCAACATTCCTGTTAGATCAAAAATGACCTTTCAAAGCTAATGACACTGACAGAGTTCTAATCTGAGCACGTTTACCAAAAATATCGACCAAAGTCAAGTTTTGGCTAAAATTTGAAAGTTAAAATGCCTAACGACACAAACTGAATATGAAAGCCTCAACACTAGACGTTGATTTACCAAAAAATTTAACTTCAATTGATAAATTTACCAACTATTCAATTGTAAGTTAGTAATTAATAATTTACCAATAAATTTTATCACTATTGGTAATAGTTACTATTCAACTAAACATTCACATGTAATATTACCAACTAATAATTAATATGTTGGTAAATTTTACCAATGGATTAATGATCGGTTGGTATATTACCAACTATTTTAATGATGTTAGTAATTTACTAACTACAATCTTTATTCGTCGGCAAAATTTTCAACTAATTGGATATTGGTTGGCAAGTTTACCAACAAATTACATTTCGTTACTAATTTACCAACACATTTATATTTGGTTGGTAAATTTAGCAACACAATCTTGCCGTTGGTAAATGTTTGGTTAGTAATTCATTGGTAATATGTTAATAAATTATATAAATATTTTTTTGTCATATTTACCAACCGATATATACTTCATTGGTAATATTACCAACAAAAGGTGTGCGTTAGTAATATTTCAGTTGGTAATCCATTGATAGAATGTTGCTAAATTTGGCGCCATTTTTTCCCGCCGTATTTACCAACTAAAATACTTAGTTAGTAAGATTTTGGTTGGTAATTTGTTAGAATTTCGTTGTTAAGTTTTAAAATATAATTCAATTAGAAATATGTTGGTAATTTGTTAGTAGAATACTAACCAACGTAAGTTGTTAGTACAATCTGTTGGCAATTTGGGGTTTTCTTGTAGTGATCAGGTTTAATCTTGTCTATTTTTTTATATATAAATAGCTTAGGTTTATATTAACGAAACTCTTCGTGAATTTAAATATTTAACCCATTTTTTAAGTTGTTTCTCTATTCCCGCTATTTTTTTCTTCAAATTACTCTTATCTTATGAAAAGAACAATAACTTCAACGATTTAAAATAAAATTAGTAAGAAAAGAAGATATCAGTCCTAATTGTATTCAATGGACGATGAAATGAAGCATATAATTATTGCTAATGACAAAGGGTTATTTGGTTGTTAATTAAGGATTTTAAATAAATTTAAGGCAATGATTGGTTGGGAGATCTAACGGGAGCTTTGACCCTTGTTACTTACGAATATTAATTTTTAATTTTTTTAATAAATTACTCATTTTCAGGATTTACCAAAAAAAATTGTTGAAGTTTTTTAATGTAAGGTTACTATATTTATTTATGATTTTTCGGCGTTAATTTTATATATTTTTCATATTTTTTATTAATCAATTACTCATTTTCGGGATTTACCGGAAAAAAATAAAAATTTAAAAAAAATTGTTGAAATTGTTGAATTTAAGGTTACAATATTTATTTTCATTTTCGAGATTTACCGAAAAAAATAAAAATTTAAACAAAATTATTGAAAATGGGTCGGGTATTTTATTTAAAAGGGGGGTTGATTTATGGGCCGGATTAGGTGTTTATGGGTTCGAATTTTTTAGGGGCAAAATTGATCCATTTCCATTTTCATATAAATGACATGTGGTAAAGTCAAAATGACATGACAATTCCATGTGGCATTTAAAGAAATGGAAAATGAGTTGGATATGTCCAGTAGACCAACTAACGCCCATAAAGGCATATCGGACGAAAAGTTGGACGGCGAGGGCATGAGTGAACCAAACTTTAAACGAAGGGTATAACTAGACCTTTTCGAATAGTTTAGGGACATATTTGACCATTTTATTGGGATATGTTTGGATCCGTTGAACATTATAAAATCAAACTATTAACTCCTTGTCACATTACTGAAAAAATAGTTTAATTATGTCTATTTTTAATTTGTAGAGAAATTATAGAATATAATTTATTTATTTTTTGTAAAATGTTATATGGTAAATCAAAATATAAATATTGGAGAAATTATTGTGAATCAATATGAGAGATTTATGGATAAAAAAAGAAAGATTTTATGAGGACAGAGATAAACCTGAAAGAAGCGAGATTTTAGGAGGAGAAAAAGTAAAAATTACATAAATTTCTAGTATTAAAAGCTAATTACTTTATATTTTTATTCTTTCTCAAATTACAAAAATCCCTTAAATTTATAAGATTTCGGATACATCAGGAAACCTGCGGATACATAGCTCAGGGATTACAAATGATACATTACTTAATGCGAGGGATGTATCCGAGATGGGATAAGGATGTATCCGAGAGGGGAGGGATCAATGGAGACCTTAAGAAATTTTCGCAACTCCTTAACCACTAAACTAAACCTTCAACTTTGTTCTAAGAGGTTTCAATACTTGTATATATATAATCAAAATTTTAGCTCTATATATGATGTAATTTTCTAGCGAAGGGATGTCGCTTGACACCCCTTGGGCAAGGGTGGCTCCGTCCCAGGGAGGGATGCATCCGGAAAGGACATGAATGTATATGAGAGGTGATAGAGATGTATCGAGAGATGATATGGATGTATCCGAGAGAGATTTTTGTAATTCTTTTAAATGATAAAAATTTTAGAGACTGTGTTAAGAAAACATGTTTATTTATGTAATTTTCCAAAAAAAATTGAATTTACAAAATAATTGTTGGAGTAATTATTTGCTACTTTTATTAGCTTAAAAAGAAAAAAATTGCCATTTTGTGCCAACTTTTCAAAAGAGGGCTAATAGATGTCAATTCCTTCCCTTAGTACAGTATGCCAATTTTCTTGGTGCTTCTAAGTTCTATGTTTAGATACAAATTATGTACGTTACGAAATGATATCCTACTTTAAAATTAATGTACTACTCCCTCTGTTCCTAATTACTTGTCTACCTTTGAATTGACACATCTATTAAGAAAATAATTAATGACGTGGTGAATTTACCATTTTACCCCTATTAATTATGAGTGGATGAAAAATTCTATATATTTCAAAGTAATTAATCATTTAATTGAGCGTATAATAGATAAAAAAGAATTATCCTTTCTTGATTTGTCAAAATAGACAAATAATTAGGGACAACTATTAAAAGAAAAAGTGGACAAGTAATTAAAGACGGAGGAAGTATTAATCTTTTTGGGTACTCTGAACAATAGAAAAAAATAACTGAACTTTATTTTTTTTTAAAATAGCTGTCCAACATAAATGAAACCGTATTTAAAATTTCAGTGGTTAATATTGTTGTGAGGTGCTATAGATGTGTACAATTATTTCAAATTGTCTTATATTAATCATTGACCCATAACCAACATTATTGTTGTGACTTGTGAGGTGCTATAGATGTGTACAATCATTTTCTTTCTTCCTCAACATTTTTGTTTCTTTCTTTATGGTAATGGTAATTAATTAATTAAAATATGTTTATTTATGTAATTTTCCAAAAAAAAAAATGAATTTACAAAATAATTTTTGGAGTAATTATTTGCTACTTTTTTTAGCTTAAAAAGTAAAAAATGGCCATTTTGTGCCAACTTTTCAAAAGAAGGCAAATAGATGTCAATTCCTTCCCTTAGTACAGCATACCAATTTTCTTCATGCTTCTATGTTTAGATACAAATTATGTCTTGGTCACAATATTCTTTTCTAAATATGTTTCTGGATTACTAAAGTAGTTTTTTTATTTACTCAATCTGAATGGAATTATAGATCTTCATTGTGATCTAATATTAATTTTATAGAACTGAAAATATTTTAATTTCTTAGTAACACAGTTGTAATATTCATTTCTAGAAAATAAAGAATGTCAATTAACAATTTTTTCTTAAATCCAAATTGTAGACTATTTTTTAAGAAATGAAAAATATATTTGCTCTAAATTACAAATTTAAGAAATACCATATTTATAAAATAAAAGGGTATTTGAACAATTATGGCTAAAATCATTGCGGCCAAAATGACGTTACGAATTGATACTCTACTTTAAAATTAATGTACTATCAATCTTTTTGGGTGCTCTGAACAATAAAAAAAAATAACGGAACTTTATTTTAAAAAATATAGATGTCCAACATAAAAGAAAACGTGTTTAAAATTTCAGTGGTTAATATTGTTGTGAGGTGCTATAGATGTATACAATTATTTCAAATTGTCTTTTATTAATCATTGACCCATAACCAACATTATTGTTGTGACTTGTGAGGTGCTATAGATGTGTACAATCATTTTCTTTCTTCCTCAACATTTGTATTTCTTTCTTTATGGTAATGGTAATTAATTAATTAAAACATGTTTATTTCTGTAATTTTCCGAAAAAAATTGAATTTACAAAATAATTTTTGGAGTAATTATTCGCTACTTTTATTAACTTGAAAAGTAAAAAATGGCATTTTTGTGCCAACTTTTCAAAAGAGGGCAAATAGATGTCAATTCCTTCCCTTAGTACAGCATGCCAATTTTCTTCATGCTTCTATGTTTAGATACAAATTATGTCTTGGTCACAATAATCTTTTCTAAATATATTTCTGGATTGCTAAAGTAGTTTTTTTATTTACTCAATCTGAATGGAAGTATATATCTTCATTGTGATCTAATATTAATTTTATAGAACTGAAAATATTTTAATTTCTTAGTAACACATAGTTGTAATATTCATTTCTAGAAAATAAAGAATGTCAATTAATAATTTTTTCTTAAATCCAAATTGTAGACTATTTTTTAAGAAATGAAAAATATATTTGCTCTAAATTACAAATTTAAGAAATACCATATTTATAAAATAAAAGGGTATTTGAACAATTATGGCTAAAATCATTGCGGCCAAAATGATGTTTCGAATTGATATTCCACTTTAAAAACTATCAATCTTTTTAGGTGCTCTGAAAAATAGAAAAAAATAACAAAACTTTATTTTAAAAAATATAGTTGTCCAACATAAATAAAAACGTGTTGAAAATTTCAGTGGTTAATATTGTTGTGAGGTGCATAGGTGTGTACAATTAATCCAAATTGTCTTTTATTAATCATTGACCCATAACCAACATTATTGTTATGACTTGTGAGGTGCTATAGATGTGTACAATCATTTTCTTTCTTCCTCAACATTTTTGTTTCTTTCTTTATGGTAATGGTAATTAATTAATTAAACTTCGACGTTCTGAGGTACTTTATGTCCAACCCCCATATCACTGACAAGTGACAATATTTTTATTTTCAATGGTCTTCTAAATCCGTATAGCGCACCGCAGGGTGTTGACACTCCTAACAATATTTTTTATTTTTTTTTCATGTAAATAAAACTTGATGATATTAAAAAAATTTAGATTAAAGTTACTTCACTTTTATACCTAACAAAACAATACTCCATCTCCCTCTGTCCCTAATTACTTATTCATTTTTGAATTGACACACCCATTCAAAAAATAATTATTAAAATAATGAGTTTAACATTTTATCCCTATTAATTATGAAGTGGATCAATTAAAAATATAAATTTTTCAAGAAAGTCTACTGTTTTTTTCAAAGTAATTAATTGAGGGTATAATAAGTATAAAAAAAATCGTCCTTTCTTGATATGTCAAAATGGATAACAAATTAGGGACAACTAAAAAAGGAAAAGTGGACAAGTAATTAGGGATAGAGGGAGTATACTTCTTTCGTCTCATATTAGTTGATCACTTTTCATTTTACACAGTGTTTAAGAAATCATAAATAAGAAGATGATTCAGTGTTTTAAAAGGCGGGGGCGTGAGGCGAGACGTTTTATGCAGTATGGGGCGAGACGTAACCCCCGAGACACAGGGAGTAAGTCTTATGGATCTACGGGACGTAGTCTCATGTATATTCAATTTTATAATTTTATTACTACAAAAAAAAAGTAAAACTTTCAATAATTTTACAAATAAATTTTATTAAATAACCTAAAATATATACAAAAAAATATTAGTATGATTTTTATTTGAGAAAGGAATTAA
>JAJOOH010014772.1:0-17183 GCA_029582605.1 Solanum gracilifrons | reverse complement strand
GGGTTTTTAAAAATAAAATTTCCAGAAAAGCGATGGACAGTGTCCTTTTATCCGTCGCTTTTCTGGGATTTTCAAAAAATAAATTTCCAGAAAAGCGACGAACTGCGTCGCCCTTTAGAAATTAAAAAAAAATTAAAATTAAAATAAAGCGACGCAGTCCGTCGCTTTTTTAAAAAAAATTCAAAAAAAAATAGTAAAAAAACGACTCAGTCTGTCGCTAAAAGAGACGCAGTCCGTCTCTAAAAACGACGCAGTCGTTGCTTTTTTAAACATGACGTTGTCCGTCGCTTTTTGAAAAGCGTCGAGCTAAAAAGCGACGGAAGTCTTTTCCGTCGATTTTGACCAAAAAAGCGACGCAGTCCATCGCTTTTGGCCGTCATTTTTCGACAATTTTTTAGTATTGTTCTACCCTTAGAAAACCATCCACAAGTGCATCTTTATGTGGTGAGGTGAAACTATAGATCAAGTGATCTTTCTATATTCCTCTCAAGGTTTTTGATTTGAACACCATCCGCATTATATTAAAAAAGATAACATAGCAACTCTCTGTCGGCACATTAGGTGTTAGAATCATGATGTCTCTATACGTAGTCAATTCCTAATTAGTTCTGGCCAAGCACTCTTTAATCCATTTAAATGTCAAACATCGCATGAACAGTATATCTATTTCTATTCACGTCAATTTGATTTGCAGGTATCAAGCAGATTGGAATGTTCACTTTCACAGGACTTAACAAAGAACAAGTCGCCTTCATGACCACATCTACATGACATCAGATGGGTAATATGTTTTTTCTACGTCACAAAGTTCTGTTCGTGTCATATAAGACAATATTATGTCTCCCCATCAACTGATATGTGATTTTATTAGCTAGTTAAGTGACTGTGACTATCTTGGAAGGAAGGTAAAACAGTAAGTGGGAAGGGAGACATGTTAAAATCTTATCAGTCATCACTTACTTCTTTTTGTAGTTACTTTCTACCTTAGCTTTCAGGAACACTAAGAAAAGATATGATGGTATTAATGAACATTTCTAGAGCGTGATTCTTACTAGTTGGTATATAATTGTGGTAACCTCTATGAAGCTTGACTATCAGATTTGCCTTTGACATGAATCACATCACATGTCTATATTTGCAGACGCATTAGCATGCATGGCAGGTCTAAGCTCCAGGACAGTTCCACACCTGACAGATGCCATCCATGCTGCTGCCACTCGGGCTCGTTGAGTTCATTACTGGCTACTTCTGTTTTCCGTCATGTTCTCTGTGAGGTTGTTAGCTGCTATCGTTTTGGTTGGCTGAGTATTTCCTGCTCAAGTTAAAACTCGATTGCAATTCCCCCTCCTTGTTATAATAAACCTGTTGTTGGGTATGTAATTCTTATTTTTTAAACACAGACTAATAACACCTGTATCTGTAATGAGTAGAATAAACAGATTTTGCTTAATGTAGCAAAACCTATTTTCGTAACCTCTTTAGTCTTAGTTGCTAAATAGTGGCATACCTTCAATTGTTACTACCGTTTTAAATTAGGTTATAACCAATTTTACATGCAGGTAAAGCTTGAAAGGTTGATCCAATTATGCTATCCTAAGTATCATATTATAAACCTGGAAATTGGTACTGGTTATACTCAAAGTCATCTTGTCTTTCAGCATTCAATAAGAAAACAATATAAAATACTGAACACCAAACTAGGAAGCAGCATTGACTAAGAAATACAGGCAAATTGTAATCCGCTTCCCTGGAATGAATTTTTCACATGGTCTATTTGATTTAAAACCTGGCAATATATGCATCATGCATTTGAGTCTTTCACATATATGTCATAGTTTGAACTTCATTTGCATCAAAAAAATATTAACCTATATAACTAGGAACAGCCAAAAACTTTTTCATATCTATCGGGGGAGCATGACCCAAACTGGTTGACAAGGGTAAACTTCCCATTGAGAATCCCATGGGCATTCTCTAATGCGCTGCCAGATGGTAAAATAATCATCATCTTCCATTTCATCAGCAGCTTGATCAGGCAAATCTTCATCAGCCGCATATTCAGCAGCCTGAGCAGGAACATCTTCATCAGCTTCATCAGGCGCCTCTTCATCAGCCTCATCAGGTGCCTTTTCATCAGCTTCATCAGCCTCATCAGGCGCCTCTTCATCAGCTTCATCAGACGCCTCTTCATCAGCCTCATCAGGCGCCTCTCCATCAGATTCATAGTCGTCCTCTTCATAATCATGATGTAATTCGGTGGTACCCCTAAGACAATCTGCACCTACATGGGTGGATAGACATACTGTATATTCTTCCTGAAGTGTACACCCTCCCCCATTAGGTGCCAGGTAGAGTTGCAGGTTAAGCAGGTGAATATAAGTCACTTTCTGCATGTCAAGGTTAACCCCTTCACCGTACACTTCGAAAACCGTGAACTGCATCTTAGGAGGAAATACTATTAGTAGAGGCGTATTGACAGGAGATAATACCATACTGGTGAACCAAGTTTCCTGCAACTCTAAGGCCTTTATTGTTAGATCAGTGGTTCGTGGAATAACTTTTCCACCTACACAATCCAATCTCATTGAGCTCAAATAGGTGTTTGTTTCTACTGCTGATTCTTACACAAGAGGGCATTTTTAATTTTTCCCTTCAATTCAGTCTGAAACTTCTCATGGTGAACTACTATATCAAAGCCTTGAATCTGAAAAATATGAATTACGGTCTCTCCCTCCGATATTTCCAATAGCAAAATAATATAATCACTTTCATCATATAATCCCTATACCTTTCTAAGAAGTACTTACTGTTTAAAAGTGCAAACCATTTTTTAACCTTCAAACAACAAATTGACTATGTCCTTTAATCTTTAAAGTGATATTATTTGACCGGCCAGAAATAAAATTCTAAACGCCACAGTTAGAAACAATTTTGAGCAAAAGTTGTATGTGATTTTTTGTTTTGTCGATTTAGTAAATCGTAAGAGCATAAAACTTCTTAATGCTGTATCCAAATATTAGTATTTTTAATGAAGCTTAGTTTTATCCTATAGTTGCCTTGCCAATACTAAGAAATAGTGGATTCTTTGATTGTTGGTTGTTAGAAAAAGAGATGAGAATTCATCTCTCGCACTCTTTGCCCCTAACCATCTTTCTTTCCAGAAAGAGATGTGATCTTCATTCCCTAGCTTAAGTGAAGACTTTAGTTGGAGCTTCCACCATTGTTTTGAAATGTGTTTCCAGGAACCTGAGCCATGGAGATCTCTATTTTGGCTTGTGCACCATATTACAACTTTCTATTGTACAAGATTGTCCATGTTGCATCTCCAATGACATTTCATTAGAAAATTCATGTTGTGCAAGATCAAATCTTTAGCCCCTAGCCTGCTATGTCTCATAGGTATAATAACCAAATGAAATTTGTTAGTTTCACAGTTACCTTCCCATAAGAAATCTCTTCTTAACAGGTCTAGTCTTTCCTGAATGTTTTTTGGTAATGGAAATAGGGACATGAGGTAGGTAGGAAAGTTGTGTAACACTCTATTGACGAGTGTAAGTCTGCCACCAAAAGAGAGATATTACATTTTCTAGGAGGTCAATTTCCTTTCAACTATTTCAATCACTGTATAATTATAATGCCATTTGTTACATGTTTAAAACTACAGAACATGTAGAAGAACATAATACTTTTCATTGCCTTCATATTTTGAGTTACATGTTTTATGAAGTTTTGATTATACGAAGCTACTAAAAAAATGAAGCTTCAGTGGAAACATTTATCTTGCTGCCTTGATTATAAATTGCACCCTTTTTAACTATTCAAATATTTTATAATTATAATGCCATTTGTTAAAAATTAGTGCATCTTCTTATGTTCTCTTATATTGTTTTAACTTGTGATTGCTTTTAAGTTAATTGAGTCAAATATTTCCGTTCCCGTTATTTAGGAATGATATCATATTACTATTTATTTGAATAGGACTTTGTTGGAGTTATTTTAGGAGAAAAGGTTGTTATTTAGTTTATATATATATATATATGTATATATATATATATATACAACTTGCATACCTGCTGTAAAAAATAGAGATTTCCAGTTCAAAGTTAAAACAAATAACATTATTCTATATTCCATTTTCTGTTATACTACAAATTTCTTCTTTTCAATTCTCTGCGTGCTTTTGTTTCACTATTTACCGTTCTCACATTATCAGAATAGAAGGTTTATAAGTAAAATGAGTTCAAATCGTCAATGGATGTACAAAAGATTAACCAAAGGTCTATATGATCCTGAATTCGTAAGGGGTGTACAACATTTTATTGAATTTGCTATGAGTCATCCACAAGGGAGGGATGTTGAGAGACTAAGGTGCCCATGTAATTGAAAGAAATGTCAAAATAGAAACTTTGAAATGTTCATACTGTCCATGGACATTTATTAAAAGAAGGTTTTGTACCGGGATATCATGTATGGTACTTGCATGGAGAAAATGAAGTTGCGAGAAGCATAGATCAAGATGAAAGGATACCACGGGATCATACTATGAATAACCTACCCGTGAATGTTGGTGCATTTGATGATCCTACACCTACTACATCATATCATAGAATGGTTCATGAGGCTGCTAGTCCCGCATTTGTTCCAGATGATATGGAAGAATTACCTAATCCTGATGCACACAGTTTTTATGATATGCTTGATTCTGCAAATCAAGAAGTGTGGCCTGGTTGTGAAACACACTCAAAATTATCAGCTGTTTCTCGTTTGTTGCACATCAAGACTAAACACCACCTCTCTGATAGATGTTTTGATGAAATTTGTCAATATATGAGTGAGATGCTTTCGCCTGATAATGTGATGCCAAAAAATTTCTATGAAACTAAAAAGTTAATGAGGGGAATGAACATGCCAGTTGAAAAAATTCATACTTGTGTCAATGCCTGCATGATTTACTGGGCAGAGGATAGTGAGCTTGTAAATTGTAAGTTTTGTAGTCATCCCAGGTACAAGCCTACAAGTCAAAGATCTGTTTCAAAGAAAAATCTTGTACCATTTAAACAGATGTATTACTTTCCTCTTACTCCACGGCTGCAACGACTGTATGCTTCCAAAGCAACTTCTTCGCACATGCGATGGCATGCTGAACATGAAGTTGAGAAAGGTGTAATGCGTCACTGTTCAGATGCACCTGCCTGGAAGCACTTTGATAAGAAACATCCATCTTTTTCAGAGGAAAGTCGTAATGTTAGATTGGGGTTATCAACAGATGGGTTTCAACCATTTGGACAAACGGAAAAACAATATTCATCTTGGCCAGTAATTGTGACACCATCCAACTTGCCTCCTTGGATGTGTATGAAAGATCCCTATTTATTTTTGTCAGTTATAGTTCCTGGGCCAAAGAATCCTAAGCAGCAACTAGATGTTTTCTTGCAGCCTTTGATTGCTGAATTGAAGAATCTATAGAATATAGGTGTCAACACATGCGATATCTCTAAGAAGGAAAATTTCAAAATGTGAGCTGCTTATCAGTGACTTTCCTGCATATTCAATGTTGTCTAGGTGGAGTACTGCGGGCAGGCTAGCATGTACATATTGGATGGAGAATTCTGATGCTTTTACTTTGACAGAAGGTGGTAAGCAGTCCTAGTTTGACAACCATCGTAAGTTTCTGCCACTGAATCATCCATATAGAAAGGATATGATCTCATTTTGAAAGAATAGAGTAGTAACCATGCAGCCTACCCCATTCCGGTCAGGTAAAGATGCCTTAAAAGAGATAGAAGATCTGGGACTTAAAAAGGTAACAGAACTTGGGGCTGATGTTATTAATCGTCGGATTAGTAGGTTTTCTGGTTGGAAAAAGAGAAGCATATTCTAGGATTTGCCATATTGGAGTACCAATCTCATTCGGCATAATCTAGATGTGATGCATATTGAGAAGAACTTCTTTGAGAATGTGTTCAACACAGTGCTGGATGTAGATGGTAAAACAAAAGATAACTCAAAATCTATAAAAGCCTTGAAAGAGTTCTGTCGACGACTTGAATTACATGTTGTTGATGGAAAATACCCGAAAGCTATTTACACACTAAAAGAAGAGTAAAAAAAATTGTTGTGTGAATGGGTGAAAAATCTAAAGTTTCCTGTTGGTTATGTCTCAAATATGGGAAGGTGTGTGGACATGACAAAACACAAGCTATTTGGTATGAAAAGTCACGATTGTCATGTATTCATGCAAAGATTGGTTCCTATTGCATTCCGTGAGCTATTACCAAAAAAGGTGTGGGAAGCACTTACTGAGATGAGTCTTTTCTTTAAGGATGTCACTTCTACAGTAATACGTGAAGAGGATATGGTAAGACTTCAACAAGAAATACCTGAAATACTTTGTAAATTAGAGCGTGTATTCCCTCTTAGCTTCTTTGATTGAATGGAGCATCTCCATATGCATCTCGCTTATGAAGCAATGCTAGCTGGTCCGGTACAATATCGATGGATGTATCCATTTGAGAGGTAAGATTTCATTTATATATTCAAGTACTTCATTTTTTTGGGCAATTAAACCGACTTTGTTAATCACTAAGCGACAATACAAAGCTTAGAGAGGAGCCAACCAACAACCTTCCCTTCTTAGAACGACACTTAAATAACCTTACGGTCCTTATGACAATCCCTAATCAGTATCTCCAATAGAAAGTCATAACTCAAATTAAATAGGACTTAAAGACTCAAATAAACTCATGTTACTTCTTAAATAGCTGCATAGGCCAGTCTTCACAACATGTAGTATTATGACATATGAGATTTTTCTAAGGAACATATGCTCCAACACCTCTTAAAGTTTTATAAGTGTATGATATTTTTTCTCCCCCTATGTTCTATTTGTGTATTTAAAATGATAATCTACCAGAATTTCAACATATGACACATTTTTCTTATCATCCAAAAAACATATTGGGCACCTCCATGTGATCTGCTAGTCTCCAATATCTTATATAGTATATATGGACCAAATTGATTCATAGTCTTTCCTTGTTCTAACTCAATAACCACAACAGTTTGCAAATTGGAGCTTGATTCTAGACTTTCAAGTTAATGGTCAAGCCTCCTACACCTTTAGGAAGAGTCACTTTGTGTTATGCTACAAGTGTCCTTTTAGAAATATTGGTCAGACGTGTCCACAAATATTTTCTACAAGCAGCTTCGATGAGTTTAATAACCTTTTCTGGTAGTAAAAATAGATGTGACGTGTCTGCTTGGATACCAAACATTATTGCTCTAATTAGTTGAAGCCTCCGACATATGATAATTTTCTAGCCATCCAATTAGTGATCTTTGTTGTAATTTTATCTACTTAAGGTTTCCAATGCAAAACTGTCATCCTTTCAGTAGAGAAAGGAACTCCTAAGTTTATAAATGGTAAAGCATCTATTTATAGTACAATGGACTCAATATGTAATTCCTTTTATATGTCCCTAACCACTAAAATAGACTTTGTTGTTGTACTTCATTTTTATCATTATGAATGACTAACACCTTGAGCTTTTGTACTATTTTCAGAAATCTTTGAAAATATAAATATAATGTTCGAAATAAGGCACATGTTGAAGGATGCATATGCAATGCGTATATAGTTGATGAAGGTTCATCCTTCTGTTCATACTACTTCGTGCCTCATGTTTACACAAGGCATAGAAAAGTGCCACGAAATGACGATGGTGGTATAGGCGAACAAGATAGATATGATGGTAATCTTTCTATATTCACCTATCCAGGTCGAGGATTTGGGGAACTAAATAGGAGATATCTAACCGAAGAAGAACTTAAAGCAGCTCATATTTATATTTTACTAAATTGAAGAGAAGTGCAGCCATATGTGGAGTAAGATTTCAAGCTTTTGTTTACATTTATACATTATACTTATCAAAATACTTACATATTCTTTTTCTTACATGTGATTCAAAGGAAATTTATTGACTCCCTTCATCAAAAATTTCCACGAATTACGGAACATGAAGTGGACAAGAAACTTGATGAAGATTTTGCATCATGGTTCACAAGATATGTGAGCACTTGTACAATATCTTTCCATCTGTACTTAGTTCACTTATAAGAAACTCTAATTTTTTTAATTTAATAGGCTCGAGTCCACATAGATAATCAGTTCATCAAGGCGCTTGCAGAAGGTCCATGTCGATCAGCGAAACCATACACTGATTATAATGTCAACGACTTTAAATTTCACACTAAAGGTCACAGTTTTTCTAGAGCATTTGATAACAGTGACGTTTGCATAAAAGGAACCAATTATAGTGCAGACGACAATGACTACTATGGTATGCTTACTGAAATTCTTGAATTGGAGTACAAGGGCAGTACACCGATCAAAAGAACAGTTTTATTTAAATGTGAATGGTTTGACCCCACACCAAATGCAGGAAGGAAGATTCACCCGCAATATAAACTTGTGGATATCAACCATAAAAGGAAATTGAAGAAGTATGAACCATTTGTTTTGGCAATGCAAGTAGCTCAAGTGTATTATGCTTCTTATCCTAGCTTACGACGTGAAAAGAGTGATTGGTGGGCTGTGTGTAAAACAAAAGCTCGGGGTATTGTTGTTATGCCTCCATCATATTTATCATCTCCTCTAGTAGATGTTGGAGAGCCATTCCAATGTGACGGAGATGGTTTAAGATTTGATGTGGTGTACGACAATGAAAATGTTGTTCGAAATGATCCAAATGGAGAATTCATAAATTTAAGAGATGAGAATGATGATTTAGATGATGAGACAGAATTTCATGATGAACCAGAATCAGAATCAGATGATGAAAATGAGAATGAAGAGGCATACTGTGAAAGTGGCAGTGAATAGAGTCAAAGTGCTTAGCTCTAATCTCTTCAAATATAAGAGTTAGAGTGACTGAAACGTAGTATATAAGATGATTTTATTTCAATTAGATTTTATATTTCTTGCTGACAAAGTTCTGAATTTTAAATGTCACCAATTTATATTTCTCTTTTACCAGTATAATTATTTTATTTTAATTGTTCTCCAGGTTGTTTTGTTTGAGCAACTATCCCTCACTCTCATTTCGTAATATGAAGTAGACCATTCTAGATCTATGTTTTGAATAGTGATGAAATAACTTTATTCCTTGAAGTGTTTATGTTTTTATCTATTGTCTAGGTTAACACATTTTTTCAACTTTTCAGAGGCATCTTGTTCTTGAAGTGATATATCTACTAATTACCTGTTCTTGCTATAATTTGATCTAACTGGCCATGATTCAATTATTATGTTATTATTTCATCCACATGTAACTTTGAAATTGCAGATATGGCACCAAGGGGGGTGGACGAAGCAGATATTCTGGAGAAAGAACGTCAGATCCAGTGACATGTCCTCTAATGTCTAGTTTCACACTTGATCGAGCACCATCATTGCCTAAAGTGCCGACACCAGTTATGCCGGATTCAGTTGTTGTCAACATATCGGTACCATCTTCATCTGTGGGGATAGAAACACCTAGAAATGACATTGTATCTACAACTTTGTCAAATACAACTGATGATATCCGCACCCGAATTGAAATCGTCCTGGGACGGTAAGTGTACAACATCATTTCATTTACATTGTTTTGCTTCAGGCAAGAAAATAAGCCATATTGATTTTCTTTCCATACTATTTTTCTATAAAACTTTCAAAGTTTTGTTGGTTTTCTTAAATTGCATTGATGGGAATGAATTACAGAATTGAGGTGTTTCTAAAAATTCATTCTTGAAGAAAGTAGCTTGTTAACTAATGTCTACATTTCTCTTATATAAAAAGCAATAGTTGAATGTTGCTACAGAACATGGTAAGGAATCAAAGTTGTAGAATGAATTTCCAGAACTTTTGTTCTTGATCTACATGTTTGAATTACAAAGTTGAATGTGCAGTTCCAAGAACTTTTGCTCTTGATCTACATATTCAGATTGTGTGGCAAAATTATTGTTTACTTTGCTTTCACAAGTATGTTTCTTCTTTTCCCACTGGATCATATCTTACTAAGGGACTAAGAATTGGTAGGAATATGTGAAATTCTCTATAATTTTCTTAAGCTCACTGAATTCTATGTCTGCATTTGAGGTACTCATCTGATGAATTCAAGAGGCTATTTTCTTGTTACTTGCAGAATATGTTTATTTGAAAACTGAGAACATGAACTTCAGAGTACATGTTAATTTTTTAAGTGACATTTCAGTTTATGTTTTGCTTGTATTACTCGTTGATACTTCTTGTATAAGGAAATAACACTTCTGAGTTTGAAAATGACATACTTTAGCCTTTTTTTCTAATCGATAATTGTCTTCTATTTTACTCCCACCCTGTAGCTGATTTTCATGTAGACATCAACTACATGGTGCTTTTTTTAGAATCTGATTTGATATTAGTGTGTATGGTGTGACATTTCTTTAATCTCAACAGTCCTTATTTCCTCAAGTTTTTCTTATCTTTTGCAGTATATCATTAGAATTCATACTAGAACTGTTTTACTTGTTCCAGATTAAGCTTAGATATGAATCTACGTACTGAACCCAAGCTTAGTATAGGATCCTCACAGCTAGTCATTTCAAGATGCTATAATGGTAGGATTTTATAATTTATGTCTAATCATGGTCTCTTTGATAATACTTTCATAAATTTCATATTATTCTTCCTTACTTCCTCTACCTCTTCAAGCTCTTATATGTCGCTAAAGACACTGATAATACACTCTAGCAACTGCTTGATGTACATATATAAAATTGAGTATTGAAATAATTACATGTTATATTTATACAAGTTTGGAGCCAAGTAACGATGTATCTCGGGCGATCACAAAAATCTTTAAGGAAAAATTGGATCTCGAAGGATATGATTGGAAGTCACTTACACCAGAGATTAAGGACTTCTACTGGAAGGAGTTTAAGGTAAACTATACTATATGTTTTTCTTAGTAACTATTGATTTATTACGAAAGTAGAACTGTACATATCAAACAAGAATAAAAGAAAAACATAGCTGATGAAACAGAACTACTACAACTAGCTAAAAGATAAACTTAGGTTGTCTCATCTGCTACATCTAAAAAAAAAGAATATGTAGGGATACAAGTTCATAGTTTCTAATAATGAAGCAAAATTTCCTATTGTTATTACTCTTATGAAACACCTCTTGGATAGCTTGTCTAACTATAACTTCAGGTTGTCTAAGTGTGCCTTTGAAAATATGTTGATTCCTTTCCATCCAAATATGGTATACACTACTCAAGAGTTGTAACCTTGGTTCTTGATAGAGTAGTTTGATGTTCTAGAGTAAGTGTAGGTCCCCTTCTCATAATCGATATGTATACTGCTGTCCGCTGGTAGCATAGGAGCTGCAGAACCCATAAGACTCTTCTAAAATGTAACATTTTTCAGTTTGTATGACCTCAAGAGTTGTAATCTTGGTTCTTGATAGACTAGTTTGCTGTTCTAGAGTAAGTGTAGGTCCCCTTCTCATAATCGATATGTCTACTGCTAGTAGCGTAGGAGCTGCAGAACCCATAAGACTCTTCTAAAATGTAACATTTTCAGTTTATATGACCTCAAGAGTTGTAAGCTTGGTTCTTGATAGAGTAGTTTGCTATTCTAGAGTAAGTGTAGGTCCCCTTCTCATAATCGATGTCTACTGCTGGTAGCGTAGGAGCTGCAGAACCCATAAAACTCTTCTAAAATGTAACATTTTCAATTTGTATAACCTCAAGAGTTGTAAGCTTGGTTCTTGATAGAGCAGCTTGTTGTTCTAGAGTAAGTGTATGTCCCCTTCTCATAATTGATATGTCTACTGCTGGTAGCGTAGGAGCTGCAGAACCCATAAGACTCTTCTAAAATGTAGCATTTTCAGTTTGTATGACTTTACGAGTTGTAAACTTGGTTCTTGTTAGAGTAGTTTGCTGTTCTAGAGTAAGTGTAGGTCCCCTTCTCATAATCGATATGTCTACTGTTGGTAGCGTAGGAGCTGCAGAACCCATAAGACTTTTCTAAAATGTAACATTTTCAGTTTCTATGACCTCAAGAGTTGTAAGCTTGCTTCTCGATAAAGACATAATTTAAGTTATTTGTTTCCTCTAAGCTCTTACCTTCATCACTGCATATAAATGCTTTGTGTTGGAATCCCAAGCTTATTCCACCTCGCCTTAGACTTTTGATTCAAGTTGCTCTCCTCTATTAAAAACCACTTCTCCAAATTCAACAAAAGCCTTTTATGCAGTTATTAGCCCATTACTACACTGCATATCAATTTGTTGCTTTATATTACTGAAATTCTCTACTATGCAGCCTTTTGAGTAGTGGCTTTAGTGCCCTCAGCTTAAGCTATACATTTTTCATCTTCCCGTGTTCTTTTTGTTGTCTTTGTTCTTCACTAACCATAGGTAAGAATTCTTCATGGTCAGCTAGGACTTTGAAAAATCTGGAAGGAGGTTTTTTCATCCGAGGTGCTGCATACAACTTAATAATCATGGAAGAGTGATCAGAAATCATTGGCAAGTCGTACTCAACTTGCACAAGTCCCCAGGTCATCATCCAGTCAAAATTACCAAGAGCGTTGTCCATCATACTTCATATTCCATCCACCCCTATTTGTTTGTTTGTCCATGTGAAAATTTCTCCTTTCCATGGTAGTTCGCTGAGGGATTCCCCATTAGTCTATCATTTGTTAGAGAAATCTTGTATTTCACTCTTATTGTTTGGAGAGCTTTGAGGGACACATTACCCACAAACAATAGGATTATCAAGATGGGGATTAGCCAATCTTCTAGATGTTGTTGTTGCTCCTCACCTGCTATGGGATGGAACATTTGTTCTGTAATTGTGTGCTTGCCCAGAAATTATGGAAAATCATACGTGGCCTGTTTAGTATTCATTGGTAAACTTATCCTACATAAATTTTTTAGTTAAATGATGAAAAAGAAGGAGCCATATTTCTTTGATTGCCTTGATCTCTAAATTATTCCTATCATTATTACTTGGGAAATTTGGAGAGTAAGATGTGGGATAACGTAGTACTGGGAAGATGTATGTCAAGAAGTTCATAACATGCAACATTTCTTTCGCTCTAAATGAAATAGAAAAATGCAAGTTCTAAAACATCAACTTGGGACACAAGTGGCCGTCGAAGCGGAAGCGATTGCTGAAGAATATCATGGCTGTTGGGTTTTATTTGCCCTTATTTCTTACCATAAAAGGTTTTCCTCTTAGGAAAAAGTCTTAATATTTTGACTAGTCCTTTTCTTGTAGGAAAAGTTTTAGAACTCTATAAATATAGGCTTGTTCCTTCTAACTTAATCAACATTCACAATGTAGTCCTAGGGTTTTGAGAGTTGCGGTTATGGGGGAGAATATTGTGTACCTCCTTGTATTCCGAGTGAATTGTTTGAGGTTGTTTCTCTCTATATTTTGTACTTTTATATTTATAGTGGATTGCTCATCTCCTTTGTGGACGTAGGTCGATTGACCGAACCACGTTAAATATGTCTCTTTTGGTGTGTTTCTCATTTGTCTTCTTACTCATGGTCTTTCGAGGTTTGTTTTGCTAGCTTTCGCGTTACACCTGCTTATTTCGGTCCTAACAAGTGGTATCAGAGTCATGGTTCATTGATGGAACCATGTTAGAGATGGGTGTTCATCTTGGCGAGTGTAGTTCTAGTCGCAACCTTTTTGACAGTAATGAAGATTTTGTTGGAGAAACTGTTTCAGAGAGGTTCTCTGTGTCGAGACGTAGATTTGATGGAGGAAATTATGGAGAAGAGATGCAAGATCCTAAAGATTATGTGAAGAAGGTGAACAAATTTATTTTGTCAAAAATTCAGGCCAAGGGGGAGATTTGTTGGGTTTTATTTTCCCTTATTTGTTACCATAAAAGGTTTTCCTCTTAGGAAAATGTTTTAATATTTTTACTAGTCCTTTTCTTATAGGAAATGTTTTAGAACTTTATAAATATAGACTTGCTCCTTCTAACTTAATCATCATTCACAATGTAGTCCTAGGGTTTTGAGAGTTGCGGTTATGAGGGAGAATATTGTGTACCTCCTTGTATTCCAAGTGAATTGTTTGAGGTTGTTTCTCTCTACATTTTGTACTCTCATATTTATAGTGGATTGCTCATCTCCTTTGTGGACGTAGGTCGATTGACCGAACCACGTTAAATCTGTCTCTTTTGGTGTGTTTCTCGTTTGTCTTCTTACTCATGGTCTTTCAAAGTTTGCTTTGCTAGCTTTTGCGTTACACCTGCTTATTTCGATCCTAACAATGGCCATGGCAATGGTAGAAATAGTAACGATAATCCAAATAGCGTAAATGAATATTGTTCAAATCGTAGTTGATTCTTAATAAGTAGCTAAAATCATTGTTTCTGTTGATCCGCTCTTCTCCGAGGACTCTTCGCGTGTTCAAGTAGGAATTCTACAGAGTGATGGCAGAAGAGTCAACATCATGTGTCTGGCATGGCTAACGGCCCACCTGCAAGTCTCATAGACGACTTCCCTGAGTGAATTTCCGAAAAGAGTCCTTGAGAACAATCTTCTTAGGGGTGGTCTATAACCATAAGAGAGAAACACAGTGAAAAGAAGAGATGCTGGGATTTTCATATGGAGAGGTCTTTCTATTGCTTAGTGCTACTGCTGCTCTTATTGGACCTAAAGATCTACCAATCATCGCAAGAACAGTAGGCAGATTTGCTGGGCGTTCCATTGGTTATGTTCAATTGGCCCGTGGCCAGTTAGAAGTGTCAGGCATCAGTCCCAAGCTCGCCAGGTGCATAAGGAACTACAAGATACCATGGCTCAACTAGAAGCTATACGTCATGAAATTCGAACAAATCTCTTTTATGAATCCTGGTCCACTGACATCAAGGCTAGTGGACAACATCAACACTACAGCTGGGGATAACATGACTGCAAATGGACCTAAAAAATCTGATGAATAGAGTACAATCGTTGAAAATGGACCTAAAAATTCTGATGAAGAGATTACAATAGTTGAAAATAGACCTCAAAAATCTGATAAATAGAGCAAAACAGTAACTATCACACCTAAGGAGCATAATTAAAGGAACTCAGCTTTATTTGATATGCACAACCAAGCAGGTGCTTATGCAAGATTGGCAGAGATGGCTCCTTTCAAATCTGTATCTATAGAGGGAGAAGGTCTGAGTGAACTGACCGATGAATCTGGCAGTATTGTTGTACTTCCTGTCTCTGCTGAAAGCGCAGGATTGTTGCCAAAACGTATAGCTGGAGCAATAGGTTCTGACATCATCATTTTATATATATTCTTCATTCTAAATAAGTGGTGGTACCTCAGTCCGACGAAAACAATGAAAAACCACCACGTATTAAAACCAACTTTAGTTTTGCATTTTATCTTTAACCAGCCGAAAAGCTGTCCAACTTTCTATGCACGTGGGCCCTTCTTTTTCCCTCTGCTATGTTGTTTAGTTTCATTGTGTTTTTCTAATTTCATGATCATACCTCTTACTTTGAAATAAGGCCTTGAAATAACAATTCGATTTCTCTTTAGTTTGTGTGTTTCGTCGGACTACCAAGGGTAGTTTCGTAGTTTCACTCCTCAAATCATACGTGTCTTCTAACTGGAGAGCCACGTCAAGTTCTTTCAGACCATCAAGGGTCTTTCCGTAATTTTACTTTGTAACTGACCTATTAACATTCTCTACGTGGTTTAACACATGATTGATGCGTGGCCATTAACTTTCTCCTTTTTGCTTCTTCTCTGGTCTCTCCCTGAATCCAAGTTTCTACTATTGGATTTCTTTCGAAGTATTTCTCTTAGGTCTAAGCTCTCAGTTGTGGTAAGTGTTTACTCCAACTAATTTTTCTCTTAATCTAATCATCACATGCATATCTAGAAACAGATAACCCCGCGTGATTAGTCCTCTAATGGTGCTTGCTTCAGAAAATTATTGATCAAAATACTTCAAATTGCGTTCTGTCGGCATTTCTTTTTATGCAAATACAAATTTATTACTGGAAAATAGCTGAGGTATCAAAAATACTTTTGCTAACCATGGGTATATGTCAAAATTATGATATTTAGATGATGCTGCTGCACGAGGATGTCTGATAATATGCTTAGATCAACTAAATTTTTATACTTCTTTTCTTCGCAGGTGAGTTCTCTTCGAGTTTATATATTCATACATTTAACTCTTTCAAACCCCGAGAGTGAACTTCTTAAGTTTACGATTCAAGAATGTTATAACAATAGAGGTAAATAATTACATGAAAAGGGGAAAAAAAGAGGAGAAAGCTCACTCAAGAGTGACGCTTTTCCTCTTTTTATTGTTCATGTTTAACTTATTCTTATTATTGTGGTCGTCTCGAATGTTTTGATTTGTGAAATAGTTTGAAATATGTGAGATTTAAGATGAGATGGTAGAAGTTGGCAATGATGAGATAAACTAAATACGCATTATTGAAGAGGCAAAAAAAATTGTACAAAAATATCCACCAGCACAAGTTCCTGCAGCTCTGTAAAATTAGAATGCTGACTAACACCTGCTTGAAATTAATACAATCAGTGGCGGATCCAGGATTTAGAGTTCGGGGGTGCCAAATAAACTTATCGATTAAATTAGTTTTATATTTGATTAAATTATTCATCTTTTCGATATATATCATAAATCAATCAATAAAATATAAATAATAAGATAATACAAATCCACACTCCACACTAAAAGCATGAAGTTAACAAATTTAAAACTTTCAATAATATTACTATTTACTAATATTATAAATATTCAACATTCATTTACAATTGTCCTCGACGAGTTTTCATATTCTGAAAACGATCGATAATGACATCATTACTAACATTTATAAATACATCACGCTCTATGTAACACACTAGACAATCATTTAAATATTGATTACCAATACTATTCCGCACTTCATTTTTTATGTGCTTCATTGACGAAAATGCTCTCTCCACAGTTGCCGTAGCAACAGGTAAAATCAAAGTCAACTTTACAAGTAAATAAACAAGTGAATAAGTCTCCGCGAGATTTGCTTCAACCAATGCCTTCGCCAAATCACGAATTCCTTGCAAGTTGGAGAACTTGGGATTACCACTTCGCATATGAATAATGAAAGTAT
>JAJOOH010014771.1:0-12354 GCA_029582605.1 Solanum gracilifrons | reverse complement strand
ATCCTTGATCCGGCATCTAAAGAATTTCACCCCGCACCTTGATCCGGCTACGTGTGTATAATTTACTAACCCTTACCTTTACCTCATATTAGACATCATAATCGATGTTTGGCTTAGTTATTACATCGCACCAATCGACACTAGCCAATTAGATAGTATCACACTAAATCTATGTTGATAATTCTTTTCTTGTTGATTACCTCCTTGATCCGGCAAGTAGCAACAAGGCGAGTTCTAACGCGTTCACTCGTTAAAAAGACTTTTAAATGAAAGAATTATCATGCATGAAAAACACTATTCAAGAATTGTTTATTTACTATTCATACTTTGTTAATCGCTCATGGATCCCACAACCCTAGTTGTGAAGTTTAGTTACCCATAATAGCAAGAACACAATTCATAATATTAGATGAAGAAATCATGAACTTACGTAAAAAGAATAATAAACCCAGAATTTCAACTTGAATTGCAAAGCCAAAATCTTCAAAACAAACTTTGGAAATCAATAATTGTCAGTTTCTCAATTGATCTCCTAAGTCACAAAGTAAAACTAGAATAATAATTTCTAACCCCTAAAAACGAGGTTTACATGCCCTATTTATAGAAAACAAACCCTAGATTAAAAGGGAAACGAATTAAGGAAAGTTTTGTTCAGGTACGCGTCTTCAATCCACGAGACTGACTTACGGACTGTCGATGGATCTACGATCCGTAAGTCCCTTCAGTTAATCAGGACTTAAAAAATATTTCAGCTTCCAAAAATCAGCTTCTCTGAAGCAAACGACGGACAGCAGTACGGAGTGTAGATCGATATACGGTACGTCAATCCCCTCCGTAGCTTCATACTTAGAATCTTCAAAAATCAGGTACTGGAACCCTCACATTATCACTCTACAGATCAACAGTATGGTCCGTAGATCAATCTACAGACCGTCACTGGACACCGTGGTTCCACACTTGGTCAGATTTCCCTGATTTGTCCTCAATACCATGCCTGCTGATCTATGGTCATTACCTACAAACCGCGAATGGACCTACGGTTCGTAGATCACCTCCGTGAATGCCCTGTTTCTGTATTTCTTTCCGTTGTCTCTATACTTCCGCGCCTGAACATCTTTCATGCAAAACATGATAAAAAACACATAAAAACCAATATAAAAAGGCCCTAGACATACACAAGTTGTAAGTGAAATGTATTAGAAATACCGTAAACTCACGGTATATCAACACCCTCAACTTAATTTCGTTGTTTGTCCTCAAGCGACGCACTACGACTCTAAACGACACTTGTATAGAAGCAAGCATTTTCAAGCCCAAGCAATCACATGGCTCTCTACCCTCCTCATGTTCGGGTGCACATTCGTTCTCTTAGACTTGACAAGCCAATTCATGTGGATCACACCATGACACAGATTGACCAACTGACACACAACATACACCTTCTCACTATCACCAAAGTATCGTCAATGTAACTAGTACCCTTACTTCAAATGAAATCCCTTTTTCCCAAGAATGAATGACATTCATGATACAAGGATTTATTCAACACTCACTCTCAGAAGTAATTTCAAATACAGTTAGTGCTCAATGCCATAATCTTGCCCTTATTTTCACTGCTTAGACTCTCCAAAATAGACTCTAGGATCACTATAGGACTTTCTTGGCTTGTAACGTAGGCTCAGGGTCAGGTGTGGTACATTTGGGTACTGCTTAGTGACTTCCTTCCCTCCTTGACATTACACTCGGCTTCCAACTTCTTTGTGCCCTATTTTTGTCATCCTATCTGTTTACTTTCTTTCCCTTAATTTTCTTCAACCACAAATGTGACTTCAGACTTTGTAGCTCTTTTTGCTTTTATTTTATTTTTATTTTTTACTTTTAGCTTTCAACAAGTCGCATCCTTTCTTTTCTCTTTTTTTTTTCACATCACTCTTTTCATACCCATTTTTCTTTCAGTTCCCTCTTTCATAGCCACCCTCAACTTATGGATTTTCCATTAGTTGAGGTACACAATACCCGATGTCAGGTCAGGGCCAAGATTGAAGTTACTTTTTTTTTTTAACATTAGCCACCTTCAACTTAGGCTTTTGGCCTAAATTGAAGTGCACATGTCCAAGGAGGGACCGCGGCCAACATAGTAGATTATAGGAAAGTGAGTTCAAGTTTTAGAAAGAAATAGTTTAATTTTAGGTTCAAATTATTTGGATCAAAGGGAGCATTTATTTCATTTGGTTGGATCCTTCTTTTAGGTGATTTGTGGATTTTTCAGAACAATGGCCTATGATCACTTCCTAACCTCTAGATTGAATTGTCTTAGCAGGACTAACCAGGCAAGTTCTAGCTTTGCACAAAAACTCTTTGCACACTCAACGATTCTCACACACTCTTGGCACATAGTTCCGTCATCAGGTTATCAGATTACCCGGTTCAAGTTTTAGCTTAAGTCATGGCCTCAAGTTGGTTCATGATTATGTCATACTCAGAGCCGAAACATTCAACTTATGGTAGTCTACAGCTTCTTAGCACACATCACAAAAATCTGACAGGTATCCTTTTTCATAAGCCATCATGCTTCTTTCTTTTTTCATGGTTCTACACATACGATCCTAACACATGCCGGTTCAACAGAAATTATACAGTCTCCTGGGGAAAAAGAACACTGGCAAGAAAATCCCAAGAGAAGATTCATGAGTTGGGTTATTCAGACTTCACCTTATCACTCACAATCCATTTACCCCACCCCCAACAAAAATAGATGTGATTTCCCCCAATGCATACAAAAACAGTAAAAGAAAATGGATTGGGTAAAGCAAACATGTGGCGCAAAGCACCGGTGAATCATCAACAAGCAGGGGGTCCGGTCTCCCGGAGCCCGTTGGAACAGTGGTTGTGGCACCCTCAGTAGTGCCCACATCTGCAATTATAGCACTTTCAGTAGTGCTCTCTATCAATATCACTGCACCATCAGTGGTGCTCACAACATCTCTCAAAATAGGCTGAACCTCTACAACTTGGGCAGAGCTCGATGCCCCTGCAACTCTCTCACGCACCCTCCACTGGCGCAACTCTTCGTCTACAAGCCCTCCTAGCCTCCTTCTCCTACCGACGTTGTCTCTTGTGAGATTTCTCTTTCTCTGTGCGATGAGAACGGTGCCGCTTGCCTTTGGCATGTGTCGGTGTAGGCCCCTCCTCGGCGGTCCCACTGAATAGAGCATCTAGGACTGTATCATCAGTCAGTGCAGTAGGAGCAGCCTGAGTCTCAACTGAAGGTGCAACAAGAATAGCATCAACGTCAGTCCGGAGGCTGGCTAAATCAGCCTGCAAAACAGATAGATCTGTGGTCGGGGCTGATCGCTCGAGAACTCGCAACTCGAAGGCATTAAGCCGCTTATGAACAGCCTGGACCTTCAGGTCCATCATCCCCTCCATCCTGCGCTCCATCCTCGCCTCGGACTCGGCTATCGACTTTTGCATCCACGGTTGGATGTGATGCAGTAGTGTGGCCATCTGAGCATCTAATTTCTGTACTCTGGCTAATGGGACAACAGTAGCTCCTAATTGTGGTATGGACCGGGAAGAACTAGGAGTCATACTAGCTGCCTGAGATGAAGAGCCCGGGACAGTGTCGGCGTGGTCTGGGATTATGGGGTCACCGCCCTGTGCCTGCCCCACTGTGTCCGCAAGATCGGTACCCAAGGGAGGTACCTCAATATGGGGCTCTCTGCGAGGTGCTGCCACATTTGCCTCATCACGAATAAGGCCGATGTCCAATGCCCGTGTAGAGTGGACTAACTTGTCATAATGCCTGATCGGCACTCCAGAGTCCCTGCACAAATGAAAAATAAGACATGGGAATGGGTAAGTAGTGGAGGTCCTAAAAGCCCTCTCGTGAATCTCTGCCAGCAGCATGTGGGCAAAGTCGATATCCACTCCTGCTACCAATGCTGCAACCATCACCGCTCTGTCCCAAGTGACCTGATTATCAGCTTTTGTAGGCGACACTCTGTTACATACCAGCAGCCAGAAGAACTTGGAAACAAAATTTAATGTGGCTCCGGATACCCAGCCGTGGAGCAGCGACCCATTCCGCACGCTCGCCATCTGCAGCAATGTACCTTCCCAACCAAAGTAGAACAGCCTCTCGTTGCTCAGCGTTCCTCTAGAAAGCGCCACTCTGTATGATGTCCCAGCGGTAATCAAACTCTGAGGTGTTAAGAGACCAAGAGTGGCCCGTGGTCCTAGAAAACGGCTAGTGGTGGCAGGTGATATGTCCACCGGACAACCCCGGACCATAGTGGAAGTGAAAGGATCTTGGGCTAACGGCTTTGACCTTTTGGTAATTTAACCACGGAGAGTGGCGGAATATGAGGCGTAAAACTCTCGCACCATCTCCTCACTATACGTCCCTGGGTCTCGAGCCATCCAGTCACACTTGTGAAAGTTAAACAGCTGGTGGATGTTCGGGACAGTATGCAAGCTCCCTGTGAGGACTCTACGCTCCTCTGTAATCAGTCGGGCCATTTTCTATTTGTCATTGATCATCTTGGCATCCCGATATATTTGCCATTGGCCCTCTACGCACCATCTATTTGGCTCGCCAGCTACTGGAGTGGGGTCATCATTTCGTGGTACTGGTATAGACTCCGAGCTAGTTGCCTCAACAGACGAGGCTGCTCGGTCATTCTCACCAGATTCTGTGGCTGATTTAGCACTGGACTCTGCAGCATGGTCAGGCTCAGATCCTGAAGGATGGGCAGACTCGGAGCCTGAAGCACGGTCGGACTCAGGTCCGGACATAGACTCCTCTGAACTGGAAGCAGCCCCAGTTGGTGATCCGATCAGTGTGTGCTCCTCATCATACTGGGAGACAATGACTACGTCGGGAAGCACCTTCCGGGGGGTGCCACTGGTGCCTGGAGGTACAGTGCGAGAAGTCCTAGAGTTGAGAGGAACATATGATGGATCTGCTTCGGTGTCTATGTCCTCATCGATTAACCGAAAACTAGGGGCAACAGATTTGGACTTGCCCCGTTTTGAGTAGGTGACCAGCTTCTTGGGTGTCATCGTACCTGCGGGAACGATATTAGTGCCACAACTAACCATACACTACATAAAAAAAACTTTAGAATTGATAACGACCCTCAACTGAGTCTACAGAAAAATTCAGACAGATGCTACAATAGTCGTCCACGGAGGAGACCTACGGTCCGTAGACTGATTTACGGTGAGTGGACCTTTTTTGTGGATTAGGGGGCCTGTCATATAGGTCGCAGATGGAAACCACGGAAGTGCAGAACGATCTGTGGATGGACCTACGGACCGTAGTCCATATCCGTGGTTTCAAACTTAGTAAAATTTTTCATGTGCAACCATTTATGAACCCCATCTACGGTCCGTAGATGGATCTACGTTCCGTAGATGGGGTATCGTGGATGCCATATGTGCCAGGTATCATGCATTTTTGGCTTTAGTTGTCAACATTCACACAATCTCATCATGCATTTACAACATTAAATTATGTTAGTTCGTCATTCTTAAGATTCCGACTGATTATTTTATCAAACAATTTATACTAGTTGTGGAACCCTAAGTCGAAACCAACGTATAGTTTTACGATCAGATACAATAATGCTACACAATCACTATCTATCGTTCCAAGGGCATTGTAACTTTTAAGTTTATCATGCAATTTCATCTACCAATTACCCAAGGTCAAGACCCAACTCCCGACTTTCTATATTCAATCTATGAATCGAAATTCAAAATGAGGGGAAAGTCTATTATCTTACAAGCAACGAGGAGTGGGGTGATTGTGTGATGACAATACGCCTAGCAGGACCAAAGAGTCACCTCTTCGTTACTGACCAAACACCAGACCCTTTTTGTTAGATTATGGGATGGGTTATATTGGAAATGGAATGGAAGTTGAGGAATTATGGAAAGGATTATATTATGGGGGAGTTATGGAGTGATTTAGGGAGGTTATAGGATGTTAGAAACGGTTTTGGGAGTGACGGAGCGTTTGGACTCACGAGACCCCGGCTACGGTCCGTGAGTCCATCTACGGTCCTTAGATCAGGACCGTAGATCACTCTTTAACTTAGAAACAATTGAGAAGCTTACCTGGGATCTACGGACACCATCCACGGTCCGTGAGTTAAACGATGGACCGTCGATGGGGTCCGTAAACCTCTGCACCAGACCATTTTTTGCAGATTGTTCGTGGTGTACCTACACATGTAGCAACCAATAGACTATTCTTTTTACAATTTCTGGACACTTTTTAGACACGGACCCTATTCTAATTCTAGCCACCACTAGTACAAAACTAAAACAACTATCAAATTTAATACAGGGAGGAAATCAAACAAAGCAAACCCCTAGAGACAACTACATCCTATCGTTGGCTAGATTGTACATCTTGGGTTGCCTCCCAAGCAGTGCTTGATTTAACGTCGCGGCATGACGCAGGCCTCTTGATTACTCAGACTTCATCAAGATTGTAGGCCTCAATCACTTCATGCACAGTTTCGGCATTTCCCAGATAGATCTTGATCCTTTGCTCGTTTACCATGAACCTTGTACCATGCTTCTTTTCAAGCTCAACCGCCCCATGGGTGAACATTTTTGTGATCACAAATGGCCCAGTCCATTTAGACTTGAGTTTGCCTGGAAACAAGCGCAACCTAGAGTTGAATAGAAGCACAAGATCACCAACCACAAATTCTCGCTTTTCAATTCTTTGATCATGATACCTCTTCATCTTTTCTTTGTACAAGGCTGAACTTTCATAAGCTTTTAGGCGAAACTCATCAAGTGTATTCAGGTCATCCATTCTTTGATTAGATGCGGCACCCCAATCCAAATTTAACTTCTTCATTGCCCACATCGCTTTATGCTCTAGCTCTACTGGTAAATGACAAGATTTCCCATATACAAGTTGTTAGGGAGACATACCTATGGGGTCTTTTATGCAGTGCGATATGCCCATAGTGCATCATCAAGCTTCCTTGACCAATCCGTTCTATTAGCATTCACAGTCTTTGCCAATATCTGTTTGATCTCTCTGGTGGACACTTCAACTTGACCGCTAGTCTGTGGATAGTAAGGAGTGGCTACATTGTGACGGACACCATATTTCTCAAATAGTCCCTTGAACAACTTATTGCAAAAGTGAGAGCCTTCATCGCTAGTAATAGCTCTCGGTGTACCAAATCTGGAAAAGATATTATTTTTCAACAATGCGGTGACACTTTTACCTTCATTGTTGGGGAGCGCTACTGCTTCCACCCACTTTGATACATAATCAACCGTAACAAGAATGTACTTCATCCCATATGAACTGATAAAGGGTTCCATAAAATCAATGCCCCATACATCAAACAATTCTATCACCAGTATAGGATTCATAGAGAGCTCTTGCCTCTTTGAAATCCCTCCTTCTCTTTGGCAGTGATCAAAAGACTTGGCGAAATCATGAGCATCTTGGTGGAAGGTAGGCCAATAGTATCCACACTGCAAAAACTTATGTGCAGTCCGAATACCACTATGATGCCCACCAACGGGCGATAAATGACATGCTTCAAGTACACTCAATATCTCAACCTCAGGCACACAGCGACGAATAATCCCATCCGCACAACTACGATACAAATAAGGTTCATCCCAAAATAATTTCTTCACATCATGCATAAACTTTTTCCTTTGGTGAAAAGACATATCTGGGGACACAATATTGCTTGCCAAATAATTAGCAAAGTCTGCGAACCAAGGAATCAAATCATGAGAAGCAACCAATACCTGTTCATCTGGAAAAGCATCATTAATTTCAGCCCTATCTCCGAGCTTTAGCATAGCCTCTTCCTCTAATCTGAACAAGTGATCGGCAACTTGGTTTTCGGTTCCCTTTCTATCTTTTACCACAAAATCAAACTCTTGCAGCAACAATACACATCTAATCAATCGTGGTTTTGCATCCTTTTTCGCCATCAAATACCTCAATGCAGAATGGTCAGTATGCACTATGACCTTGTTACCAAGCAAGTAGGATCGAAATTTCTCGAATGCAAAAACCACCGCAAGAAGTTCTTGTTCTGTCACAGTATAATTCTTCTGGGCCACATTTAGAGCTTTGCTAGCATAGTAAATAAGGTGAAGAATTTTCTCTCGCCTTTGACCCAAAACTACACAAAGTGCCACTCCGCTTGCATCGCACATTACCTCAAACGGTTGTCCCCAATCCGGTGAAATAATGATTGGTGTTGTAACCAACTTCTTCTTCAACTCTCCAAATGCTCTAAGACAACCATCATCAAAGTAGAACTTACAATCCTTCTCGAGTAGTTTGCACAATGGGTGTGCGATTTTGGAGAAATCTTTGATGAATCTCCTATAAAAACCTGTATGCCCAAGAAAACTTCTAACAGCTTTTACAGAAATGGGTGGTGGAAGCTTTTCTATTACCTCAACTTTAGCTCTATCAACCTCAATACCTTTCTCTGAAATTCGATGACCCAACACTATACCTTCTTTCACCATGAAATGACACTTCTTCTAATTCTGTACCAAGTTGTAGTCTTCACACCTTTTAAGCACCTCGGCCAGATGATCTAGACAACGATCAAAACACTCACCTACAATTGAAAAATCATCCATGAACATTTCAATAGTGTCCTCCACCATATCAGAAAATATCGCCATCATACAGTGCTGGAAGGTAGCTGGAGCATTGCATAATCCAAATGACATCCGTTTGAAAGCAAAAGTCCCATATGGGCAAGTGAAGGTGGTCTTCTCTTGGTCTTCTGGAGCTATAGAAATTTGATTGTAGCCCGAATACCCATCAAGAAAACAATACAAACTCTTTCCTTCAAGTATATCCAGCATCTGGTCCATGAACGGCATATGAAAGTGGTCTTTTTCTATCCACGCATTCAGCTTCCGGTAATCCATACAAACTCTCCATCCAGTAACAGGCCTCATTGGAACAAGCTCATTTCTTTCATTTGGAACCACAGTCATACCACCCTTTTTTGGCACACACTGCACAGGACATACCCAACTACTATCTGAAGTGGGATAAATAACTCCCGCATCCAACCACTTGATGATGTCCTTTTTAACTACCTCTTGCATATGTGGATTTAATCTTCTCTGGTGCTCGATACTGGGCTTGTGATCTGGCATGAGTTGGATTTTGTGAGAGCAAATACCGGGAGGAATCCCAATGATATTCGCAATAGTCCACCCAATAGCTCGCTTGAACCTTTTTAACACAATCACCAAGAACTCTACTTGTCCCGCATTCAAATCTGCCGAAAGGATGACTGGCAAAGTATTCTCTTTGCCCAAATATACATACTTCAAGTGCGGTGGTATAGCCTTAAGCTCCAATTTCGGTGCCTCCACAATAGATGGTCTTGCGGGTGGGAACTCGCGATTCTTCATGTCTAATTCATACTTCTTTAGTTTGGGCCGGTATTCACACCTATCGAGTGCGACTGCCTACTCGTCATAATCTTCAATGCCATCACTATCGAAATTCATAATAACTGCGGTTAGTGCCTCAACACCTAATTGCTCTTCAATTTGCACTTCTGTCCCAGTCTCTACTCTGTAAGTTATAGCAGATACTGTTTGGAGCTCACCACTCTGCTTCATGGACCTACAAATATTGAAAGTTGCTTCTTCATTATTCAGTCTGAACTTCATCTGCCCCTTTTCCATATCAACCAACGCACGCCCTGTGGCAAGACATGGTCTCCCAAGGATGATGGAAACCTCAAAATCAACCTCACAGTCAAGAATCACAAAATCTGCCGGAAAAATGAAAGACTTCACTTTCACTAGCACATCATGGAGTACACCAATGGGCCTTTTCACAGTTCGATCGGCCATTAGTAACCGCATTGCAGTGGGTTTTGGGTCCCCTAGACCCAGCTTCTTGTAAATAGACAATGGCATGAGGTTGATGCTAGCATCAAGATCACACAATGCCTTAGCAAAGTGTAACAACGCTATAGCACATGGGATCGTGAAAGCACCAGGGTCTTCCTTCTTCTGCACAAGAGATCTTGTAGCAATAGCACTACAATGCTGCAATCTATCATCATCTTCAAAACTGACCGATCTTTTCTTTGTCACCATATCTTTCATAAACTTCCCATACCCAGGCATTTGCTCCAAGGCTTCTATCAAAGGAACATTGATAGAAAGCTTCTTCAACATAGTAATAAACCTGCGATATTTACCATCTTCAGTCTTCTTCACTAACCTCTGTGGAAAAGGTGGTGGAGGTCTAGGTATGGGGACCACGTTCTGAGGTATCTCCGGTTCTTTCTCTGTTGCATTATCAGACTCTTCTCCAACCTCTATCACATCATCTTCTTCTCTAATCTCAACTTTCACCTCAGATGGCCTAGGTGGATCTATGGTATGCTTACCCGCTCGAGTAGTAACTGCCATACAATGACCGTCATTCTTTGGATTCTGAATGGTGTTTCTAGGAAGAGTGCCAGGTTGACGTGGGTTCACTGTAGTAGACAATTGTGTCATCTGCTGCTCTAGGTGCTTTATTGACACTGCGTGGGCATCAACCTTTTGTCCAATACCAAACAAGTCGCTTCTCATCTCCTTCACATTCTCATCAGTTGCATCAAACCTTCTCATCATCTTCTGCATCATATCTTCAATGCGCGCTATATTGCCTCCAGTTTCCCTAGCACTAGATTACCGATTTTGAGGAGGAACATAAGGTCCAACCCGATCGTTTATGTTGCCATAGTTGTTCCTGTTGTAGTTGTTGTCGCGATTGAAGTTCCCATCCCGGGCATACTGACCCTCTCAGTTGTAATTTCCGTAGTTCCGACCTTGGTTTCCTTGACCTTGGCGCCAATTTTCCTTGTTGGTTCCTTGGGCATTTGGTCGGAAACTCCCCGTCTGATCATTCACAGCATAAGCATCCTCTTCATAGTAACACTCTTCAACTGGTGGTGGAGTTCTAGTTAAGTAATTCAGAGCATTTACCTTTTCTGCTCCTCCGCTCACATGCTTCAATACCAACCCCAACTCTGTCCTTATCTGGTCCATCTCCTCACGAATGTCATCTGCAGAATTGACAGTGGTATTATGAACGGCAAATGTGTTTATCCCGATATCTGTCCTCCTAGTGCTCCATGCTTTATTGTTACGAGAGATCCTCTCCAATTTTTCAGAAATCTGTGCATATGTACAATAACTATATGAACCTCCGGTAATAGTGTCAAGTACTACTTTATTGTTATCATCCTGTCCTCGATAGAAATATTCCTTCAGTGACTCTTCATCAATACGGTGATTTGGGACACTTCTAACAAAGGCAGTGAATCTGTCCCACGAGCTACTCACGGACTCTCCAGGTAATGCCACAAAATTGTTGACCCTATCTTTGTGATTGAGCTTCTTGGACACCGGATAGTACTTTGCTTTGAACACCTCAGCCAGTTGGTCCTATGTGAATATTGAGTTATACGGAAGCTCAGTGTACCATACTGCAGCATCGCCTGTAAGTGACATAGGGAATAATCGTAATCCAATTACATCCATATCCAAGTCTGGTCTACCTACACAACTTTTGCACACCACCCTTAGTTTTGCTAAGTGAGCATGTGGATCCTCCGACGGCAATCCTGAGAATAAACCTCTTGCTGTAAGCATCTGCATCAAACTACTAGTTACCACAAATGTGTGCCCTAGAGGTAGCGGAGGTAGGACAATGGGGTCCATCATACTCTTCTATATCAATGTTGCCCCGATAGTTATCTTGTTGTTGTGGGCCCCGTGGACCATGCACCCTCATGCATCTCCCAATTGATTTTCAGCTAGACCTCGATTTTCCACACCAACTACTCTTGGCTGTTGTAACTCAACTGCATCACCACGATTTACTCCGTTAGGATTAACTGGAAGTCCTTGATTATTCATTTTTTTCAAAGTTCTGTTCAACTCTGCATCGTACGGAATTAGTGGTTCGCCTTGGCTCTGTGTACTTGGCATATACTAGAGTCAGAATCTGAGAGAGACAAAAACAAAAACAAAAAAAGGTTAAATTAGTAAATATTTGACTAACGTTCAATAATGTAGTTAAAAGTATATCTAAAAGCCAATTTCCCCGGCAGCGGCTCTAAAATTTGATATGCTCAAACTACACCCCCCTAAAGAAGTATAAGCGATCGTTATCAAGTAAAGAACCCAACTTGTAGGTTGGGGTCGATCCCACGAGGAAAATGGTTTAGACTTTACTTTAACCAACAATTATATTCAATTAGCCAAAGTACTTCAAGAAACAAGAAATAAAGGGGGGGGGGGGGGGGTTAC
>JAJOOH010014769.1:0-14051 GCA_029582605.1 Solanum gracilifrons | reverse complement strand
GTTTTGACCTTTCTTGATACCTTCTCGTGCTTAGTGTGACAACATGATGTGTATATTGGGTGAGCCTTGTTGTTGAATCTCTTGGAAAACTGTGCTATTAGCGTTCTTCACATTTGGATCTTTAAATTTAATACTTGATACTCTTTATATATTGTTTACTCGATTTATTTATTATGTTCAATTATGCTGCCCTTGACTTGAGTATGATAACTTGCTGAATGTGAGGGCTCCGAACATATAGTTTTTACACCACTAAGCTATATGTTTAGCGATAGTTGTTTCTATCGTAGGGGCTGTTCGAGATGATGCTTGATGCTGGCCATTGGAGATGGATGTTTTGAGAGCCTTAAGGAAGATCACATTTGCATATAGGCATCTATATTTTGTATAAACCTTAGGACTTATACAAGATCTATGTGTTGTATATTTACATAAAATTTGAGGGCTGATTTGATCATGTCATCATGAGTTGTAATATAAGTACGACTATACGTTTTTATCTTTGTGGGGTGTGTAAACCCAAGTCTTGTAATATACTAATTTTCTATATGTCTTGAAAGTTGTGTGAAGCATGAGCCGGCTGATTTCAGTTCTCGGAAGCTTGTAATATTTTTGTTATTTCATCCTCAAGTGTGAGGTTAACATATGCATGAAGATCTGGTCGGTTAATTTCTTAAATGTTATATTTTTTTATTTTTTTAGAGTTCGTTATGAATCTAATCCCTCTACTAGATTAAAATCAGTATGCTCTCATTAATTGGTTTTAAATGTCGCAAGCATTTAATTAGATTTCTTGTTTAAGTAGTTGTATCGTTTTAAAAGGATCGCTACAAACTCAATATATGCTAAATATGAATTGTCACAAGGACATGCACAATATAAGGAAATCATGGACAATTCATACAATATACATGACTCCCAAACACTTAAAACTCAAGAGGAATTACTTACCTCAAGTTTGGATATAAGTAGAAGGAAAAAGATGAGGATAAGGAGACTTTATATCGGCCTTGGCCTCCCAAGTAGAACCCTCAACTAAGTGATTTCTCGATAAGACCTTAACAGAGGCTACCTCCTTATTTCTCAATCTCTTCACTTACCGGTCTAAAATCTCAACCGAGACTTCTTCATAAGAAAGGTTTTCGCAACTCCTAAACCCTGTAAAGGAAGGATGGATACCTGATCACCAATACACTTCTTGAGCATGGAAATATGAAACACCGGGTGAATCGGGGCCAAGTTATTTGGCAAGTCTAATTCATATGCAACTTTCCCAACACGTTTCGAAATTTGGTATGGGCCCACATATCAGGGACTAAGATTTTCAAGCAGACCCAATCACCAGCCTCAAATTCAAGATCCCTCCTTCTAACATCAGCATAAGTTTTTTGCCAACTTTGGGCCGTTTTCAACCTCTCTCTTATGAGTCGAACCATTTCAATGGCATCATAAACCAGTTCGGGACAAATTAGAGAAAACTCACCTACTTCAAACCACCCAACCAGAGATCTACACCTTCTCCCATAAAGGGCTTCAAACAGACCAATGGCAATTCTAGAGTGGTAACTATTATTGTAGGCAAATTCTATCAATGGGAGATGATCATCCCAATTACCCTTGAAATCAATCACACACGGCCTTAACATGTCCTCTAAGGTTTGAATGGTGCGTTTCGCTTGACCATTCGTTTGAGGGTGGAAAGTGGTACTAAGTTTAACATTGGTACCAAGGCCTTGTTGGAATTCCTTCCAAAAATGTGAAGTAAATTGAGTACCCCGATCTGAAATGATAGAAAAGGGAACCCCATGCAGCTTCACTATTTCCTTGATGTACAATTTGGAATAGTCTTCCGCCGAAAAAGAAGCCTTGACGGGAAAACCTACCACAAAGTCCATATTAACCTCCTCCCACTCCAAGTGGGAATATTTATATCTTACAACGAACCTCCCGGTTTTAGGTGTTCGGCCTTAACTTGTTGACAATTCAAAAATTTGGCCACAAAACCCGCTATATCCTTTTTAATGCCATTCCACCAATAGACTTCCCGTAGATCACGGTACATCTTGGTGGCTCCCGGATGAATAGAATACCACAAACCAAGAGTCTCTTCTAAAATTTACTCTCTCAAGCCATCAACTTCCGGAACAGATAATCTACCTTGGTACCTAAGCACCCCATCTCCACTTTCGGAGAAAGCCTTAACGAACCTGTTGAGAACTGATTCTTTCATTTTCATCAAAATAGTATCAAAGTGTTACTTAGAATTTACATCAACCACTAAGGATAATTCGGAACTATGATGGACCATGAATCCACCCTTGGTGGAATGCACTAGTTGGACACCTAATCGGGCCAACCTATGCACATCACAAACCAATTCCTTTTTCTAATCTTCTATATGAGCCACACTACCCATGGACAATCTACTTAGGGCATCCGTAACTACATTGGATTTGTCGGGGTGGTAAAGGACACTTATATCATAATCCTTTAAAAGTTCTAACCACCTTGTTTGTTGGAGATTCAATTCTTTTTGGTTAAACACATATTGAAGACTCTTGTGGTCGGCAAAAACATCTACATGGACCCCATAAAGGTAGTGCCTCCAAATTTTCAAGGAAAACACCACCGCCTCTATTTCGAAATAATGAGTTGGATAAATTTTTTCATGTACCTTGAGTTGCCTTGAAGCATAGGCAATCATTTACCACGTTGCATAAGGACACATCCCAAACCCACTCGAGAAGTGTCACAATATACCAAAAACCCATCGGTACCCTCCGGTAAGGTCAACACCGGAGCGGATGTAAGCCTATTCTTCAATTGTTGGAAGCTTTTCTCACAAGCCTCCGACCACACAAACTTTACTTTCTTTTGAGTTAAGCAGTTAATGGAGAAGCAATAGAGGAGAAACCCTCAACAAACCTCCTATAGTAACCGGCCAAACCCAAAAAGATTCTAATATCGGTAGGAGTTAGAGGCCTAGGCAAACCCTTGACCGCATCCATCTTCTTCGGATCTACCTCAATACCCATGCCCGACACAATATGACAAAGGAAGGCAACCGACCTTAGCCAAAACTCGCACTTACTATACTTAGCATATAATTGGTGGTCTTTAAGGACTTGAAATACGATCCTCAAATGATCTATATGTTCACCCTTACTTCGTGAATAGATCAAAATATTGTCAATAAAAACGATCACAAACGAATCAAGATATTGCCTAAATACCCTATTCATTAGATCCATGAATGCCGTCGGGGTATTGGTCAACTCAAAAGACATAACCACAAATTCAAAGTGACCGTACCAGGTCCTAAAGGCTGTCTTGGGAATGTTAACCCCTCTTACCCTTAATTGATGATAACCCGAACGAAGATTTATTTTGGAGAAGTAGGTAGCCCCTTGGAGTTGATCAAGCAAATCGTCAATTCTAGGAAGTGGATACTTATTCTTTATAGTGACCTTGTTCAATTGGCAGTAATCAATACATAAGGGACCCATCTTTCTTTTTCACAAATAATACCGGAGCACCCCATGGAGATATGCTTGGTTGAATAAAACCCTTGTCTAACAAATCCTTGAGTTATGCCTTTAATTCCTTCAATTCGGCCGGAACCATTCTATAGGGAGGGATAGATATGGGTTGTGTATCCGGCGAAAAATCAATGCCAAACTCTATTTCCCGTTTGGGAGGAATGTCGGGCAAGTCATCAGGAAAGACTTCCGAAAACTCACTCACCACAGGGACCGACTCTAAAGAAGGGACCTTGGACTCAACATCCACAACCCTAACAATATGATACACACACCCTTTGGAGATCATTTTCCTAGATTTTAGACATGAAACAAATTGACCTCTAGGAACAGAATTGCCAGCTTTCCACCTTAGATTGGCTCCTTTGGAAATTAAAATTTGACCACTCGGGTCCTACAATCAATTGAAGCATAACATGCATTCAATCAATCCATGCCCAAAATTACATCAAAATCAAGCATGTCTAATTCTACTAAATCAACCAAAGTGTCACAACCCGAGAGCACCCCCTAGTCTTAACACGGCGTACTCGACCCCGAAGGGGTTTAATACAAGCCTCTTAGCATTCATAACATTCGATACATAGAAATAGTGCAGAATTTAAAAATTTTCTTTAATAAATCCAACATCAAAATATATTTCATAAAGCAGCGGAAATACTAAGTCACACATGGCCATCTTAGACAAACTTTACAAGATAGGATCACGACCCTTTTCAATCGAAGACTTAACAATAGTCTCAAAATAAGAAAGAACTAGAACAATAAAAGTTTTTGTCCTCGACATATAAGGACATACCAAAAGGGGTCTTGAGAGAACTCTAATCCCAAGCTTCAAACCTAGCTAGTATCGATCACTTGCCGGAACCTACACTTGTAGTAAAAATAAGAGAATATGGGTTAGCACACAAAAATGTACTAAGTATGATGGCCATGCAAAAACATTCTTTAAAAGGGATATTTTGTTGTAAAGTTATGCTAATATGCCATTTTTGATAAAACTTCATATTCATGATAATAGAGGCATAATAATTAGCAGAACCAACATACAAGTCATTATCCACATTAGAAACATGTTCAACAGATAAAACCCATTTCCTTTACCTTGATCCTTCACCCTAAGCAACCCTCAAGCAATATTTTGTGCAATGTATGGATAGTGTCCCATACCACTATCCATACCAAATCATCACCCTAAGGTCACCAAAGGTGACCACATTATACAACCTTTCCATCCTTACACAATTAGTCACACATAAGAGATATAAAGATTACATAAGACATGATTATCACATATGGACCATCACCTAAGATAACCCCTAAGTCCTACTTGTGCAATGTGCAAGTAGCATCCCATACTACTACTAACACCAAGTATTCCTTTGAAGTCACCCTAGACAATGTATTAACAATTAGCAAGTCATAACAAGAAAGTCATTCATTATACAATACAAGTATAGCATGCATCTCTACATTAAGCATTTAGGAGTCAACAGTCTTCATTAGGTTCATTTACGAAACATTCATGCATTTAGAGGACTTCACACATTAGTCATTAAGACTTAGGGAACTCACTCAAGCCCTTTCAAACCCTACTCATGCCATGTGTAGATAGCATCCGATACTACTACCTACACGTTGTAGTGCCTATCAAGTAACTAGAGTACACATCCCACGTGATGGGAATATACATTTAACCGACATAGACCATGCCAGCTAGAGATGGAATCTGTTGTCTTCCCCATACCGAAAGAGTGGATCTCCTTGCTTAAGGAAGACTGGCAAGATTAGCTTGGGTGTCCGTTGAATCCACTTGTTAATATCCTATGTGGGCACAAAGTTTTGGGATAGGAAGATGTTCATTGGAACCCTAGCCTAACATTGGGAGAGTTTCCATCTTACCATATCTGCTCGGCGCTTAGCTTACATTCCCATAGACTATTTTATTGCATCAGTGTACTAGAGAGGGCCACCAACATTTGGCCTACCGTTCAAAAGTACTTTCCCAAGAAAGGGCCACCACCAATAGGCCTACCGTTTCAAGGTACTTTAAGGATATCTCTTGACTTCCTTAGAGAGAGCTACCACCTTTAGGTCTACCGTCTCTTAGTCCATCATTTCACACAAGAAGGAGGCCACCACCATTAGGTCTACCGCTTCAAGGTTATACACACACAAGGAGAAGCCGCCAATATTAGGTCTACCAAACCAAGGTGTTTCATTTACATTAGTAACTAGACTCCTCGTGAAAGGCCACTAACATTAAGTCTACCAATCCAAGGTGTAGCCTAGAATACTTCATTAGACATTTATAGAAAGGCTACCAACAATAGGTCTACCAATCCAAGACATTAAGATATTAATTCAAGATACATTCATTATTCAAGAGGAGGATGCCTAAGCCTACCAAGTCAAGAGATCACAATCAACAATACAAGAAAAGTATGCATTAGCCTACCAATTCATTATATACAACTTTACAATAGAAAACCCCTTACCTTCCATTATCGACATCATGAGTGTTTGGTGAGAATATGCTTTCGATCACAACACTTTCACATTCTACACAAGATCATCATTCTATCCATGAAATCACATGTAAATCCTTCACATTATACATTCACAATTACAACATTATGATAATACTTCAATCCTTTACAATATTCCTTCAAGGCTATGATCAGAATGTACATAGTAAGTAAACACCTCCACCTTTCAAGTGGATCAACAATTCAAGCTCCATTCTACAATAACATAAATTTAGGTCAAGTTTACCCTTTCAAGGCTATGATCACAAATCCTCAATTCATAAAAAATTAACCATAATTAGACATATATAATGATACAAATAAATAATCTAAATCAATCTACACATAAATCCATCACCATTCAATCAGAATCAATAAACCCACTTCATAAGTCCAAATTTAGAAATTGAAAGAAATCATGGGTTCATAGTGTTTTTCATCTTTAAATCATCAATTAAACATCAATATAATCATAGTTTGTCCTTTGAAAACGTTTGATGCAAGAACTCATGAGTTTAAGTGAAATCTAGGTTTTTGGTGAAACTTGAAAACCTTGAAAAAATATTTGAAATTGACTCTAGGGTGAAATCTAACCCTAGATGAAGGATCACCATATCTATTGGATGAAAATCCACGAAATACCCTTGCAAAAGCTTTGAAAATCTTGATGAAATGGACCTTGGAAACTTGAAGTCTTCAATGGAGTTCTTAGAGAGAAAGTAGTTTGAGAGGGAGGGTTTTGATTTGAGAGATGACGTCTAAATGAGTTAAAGTCATTAGTTTAGGGTTCTATTAACTATTTATAGGAAGTTATTGAACCACTTAACCAGCCCCTTAAGACCTTAATTAATTAACTAACTAAATCCCAAACACCTAACTTAGAAACAAAAACTGAAAAACTGGCAGCACCTACGACTTGACCATCCCCGGACCGTGGATTGGTCTAAGGGGAGTGGTTTGCGTCCGTCGTTTGGACCTGAGGCTCAAAACTTGCAGGGTGTTGTAGTCCTGACCTACGACCATGACCTACGCGGCATAGGTCAATCTAAGGGGCGTGAATCATGGGCGTAGATCAAGCTATTTTGACAGCTTTCTGGGAAGTGTTGGGGTCCTCCTCAAGGACCCCTTGGGTGGTCCTTAAGGAGTCTTACCCAGACGTTTAACCCCAAAACATGTCATTATAATTAGGAGAACCATTTATCTTGAGTTTAACCTTCATACGACACACCAAAACTCCACTACAAGACTCTACAACACACTAGTTCAACTTACTAGTTTCTGGGAGTTATAGTCGTATCTTGACGTTTAACCCCTAAGTTGTTCAACCATGACTCGGGACGACATAAAACACAATCAAACCTCATGACAAACATAAACACACACACATTAGGCTCTAGTTTCACTAGTTCATTTTTAGGGTCGTTAATTATGCCCCACCTAGGAACATTCATACTCGAATAACACTTAAAACACATTAAGGGGTAACGACTCAAGACTAACAGCCCCCAATCATGCATGCAACATCAATACAAATGCATAAACATAGGAGGAAACATCAACTCCATATCGATAAGCTCAAACCACAACAAGAAGGTAGGAACTACGTCTACAAACTCATTATGCATCAAAACTTCACATTCTTCATTTCATTGGTGGAACTTTCTTGTCCAATTAACATCATGCTCATTACAACACCATTAAGAAAATTAAAGCAATTTTCTCATAAAAGCACAATATGCAATCTTCTCAAGAACGCATTTGGCATGCTTAACAAGTCAACTCATAAAATATTTAAGTAACTCATCATAGATGCATATAAACATGAGGAACACAATTATGAAAACTCATTTTTCTCAACTAAATAAGAATTCAATTACAACATGCATAACATAAGGAGACTATGGAAACTCAATATCACACATGACTCCAAAACATGAAACAAGCTTCAAGGAACTCTAAGTATCAAGCTTGAATAAGAATAAAAGGAAAGAGATTAGGACATCAACACTCTCAACAACCTTTCTATTCAACATACCATCCCCTACTTAGGAGAAAACCCAACTAAGGCTATCATGAAACAACAAAAGGAACTGTAACTTACCAGTACCTTCATCCGGATTAGCTCCATTGTCCTTGTTAGCTTGAAGAGCATAGAGACGGTTCTTCTTTGGGGAATCATGATTAGGGACATTTGCAGAAGCTTGCTTTGCCTCCCTTCCCCTAGCCGTAAGAGTAGGACAATTTCTCAATTGGTGAGCATTCTTCTCACAACCATAGCACCCACTTTTATCGGGTATGCACTTCCCATGATGCTTCTTCCCACAATTGTGACAATTAGGCTTAGCAAATGGAGATGCACCACCTCTCTCTTGGTTGGCCTTAGGAGCACTTGAAGAATCTTGGTTAGGAGCTCTCTTCTTGAAACTAGGTTGCCTTGCTCATTGGATCTACCCTTCTTCAAATCCCTATTCATCCTCTCAAGTTTGGATTTCTCAATAGATTGAGCATACATCATAAGCCTAGAAATATTCATGTCATCATGGAGTATTGTCGTATGACACTCTTCCTTGACTAGGTCGGATACACCAGTAACAGACCTACTCATCTCATCTCTAGGGTTAGACACCAAGGATGGAGCATATTTAGACAATACGGTAAACTTCAAGGAATACTACTCCACACTTATATTACCTTGCCTAAGGTTTATAAACTCCTTAACCTTACAGTTCCTTTTCTCACGGGGATAATACTTACCAATGAAAGCTCTCTTAAACCTCTCCTATTTAAAAGACCCGCTTAAACCGGCCTATTGGCTTTCCATTGAGTGAACCACACTTGGGCCACATCTTTCAATTGGTAGGAAGCCAACTCCGCCTTCTCCCTAGAAGTTATTCCCATAGCATCTACAATCATATAAACTTCATCCAAGAATTCTTGGGGTCTTCTCTCACTTTAGAGCTAAGAAAAATAGGAAGATTCATCCTCACAAAGTCTCTCAATCTAGAGGTAATGTTACTGTCATTAGCATTAACCCTAGGCCCCACATAGTTGATCAAATGACTAAATCTGCTCATTTCATCCCCGTCAAGGTTTCCTATTCGCTGGAAATTATGCTAACTTGTATTTGAAGGAGATGGTAAGGTTACATGGAGTACACTAGTCAATAATTTCCAATCGAGGTACCCAATTTACTTCATAGTTTTATATGTCATTCCAAATGGGTCTTGGTTAGAATGTTAAGTTTAGCACAACTTTTCACCCCTAAACTGATGGGCAAGCGGAGCGCACTATTTAGACTTGGGAAGAAATGTTGAGGGATTGTGTGATAGATTTTAAGAGTAATTGGGATTAGCATTTGTCGTTAATTGTGTTTGCTTACAATAACAATTATCACTCAAGTATTGATATGGCCCCAATTGAGGCTCTCTATGGTAGGAGGTGTTGATCTCCTATAGGATTATTTGAGGTGGGTGAAGTTTCTCTCATAGGTTTGGAATTGGTGCATGAGGCCACAAAGAAGATTCGGCTTATTAGAAAGAGGTTGAGAATGGCCCAAGGTTGGCAAAAGTTTTATGTCGATGGTAGAAAGAGAGATCTTGAATTTGAGGTGCCTGATTGGGTTTATTTGAAAATCTCACCCATGAAGAGTGTTATGTGGTTTGGAAAGAAAGGGAAGCTTAGTCCCCATTTTGTAGGCCCATACAAGATTTAGAGGTGTGCTGGCAAGGTTGCATAAGAGCTAGATTTGCCAAATGAGTTTGCATCGGTACATCCGGTTTTCCATGTCTCTAAGTTGAAGAAATTTGTTGGGGGATCCAACATCCATAGTTTCCTTAGAGGGTTTGGAGGTTAAAGAGAATCTTGCTTATGAGGAGGTATCGGTTGAGATTTTAGACCGGCAAGTCAAAAAGTTGAGAAAGAAGGAAGTTGCCTCTGTGAAGGTGTTATGGGGGAATCATTTAGTTGAGGGTGCTAATTGGGAGGCCGAGGCTGATATGAAGTCCCGATAGCCTCATCTTTTTCCTTCTACTCCTACTCTAGCTTGAGGTAATGAGTTCCTCTTGGTTAGTTTTCAGTAGTGGGAGTCATGTGTGATTTATGTGTTTCCATGATTTCCTTATGATTATGCATGTTCTGGTAACATCTTAAATTTTGAAAGAATGAATTTTATTATTTATTTTCCTCATGTTGTGGTACATTGAGTTCCCTATAGAATTCATGAGATGATTGTTGAACATGCATTAGTTATGCTCTTTGAGAATGAATTGCATAAAGGCTCCATGAGATTGTGTTGAGCATGCTTTTAGTGGGAGAAGGTAGTTCCTCCTTTGATATGAGAATTTTTGAATCTCATGCATATTAGGTTGCTAGATGTAGTTCCTACTTCTTTTTTGATGCATTTGAGTATGATGCGTTTGGAGTTGATTTTCTCTCCTTAATTATGCACATTACATGCATAATGGGCTGATAGAGTTAGTTCACCCCTCTTATGATGTTTTGAGAATTTTTTAGGTTGTAGTCGATGGTCCCTTCTTGGTTGTATGCATTGCATCATAGGTTGGGTTGTTAGTTCCTCTCATACTCTTTTAGAACCAGTTTGAATGTCATTCGAGGATGAATGTTCCCAAGGGGGAGATATTGTAACATCCCATATTCAAAAAGACCAAAATAACATATTTCTAGAAAGTTGTAGGTTCTAGATCACGTCGGCCACCCACGGCCCATGGAGTGGACCATGGACCGTAGGTGTGGAGCGTGGTTGACCTGCCTAGGAAGGGTTTGAGGGTCAAGGGCCACGACGCCACCTATAGACCGTAGGTCAGATCGCCGTGGTTTGAGATCCCAATATCACCTTTCTTACCATGATCGACGGTCCACTAGGACGGACCATAGGTCAAACCACGGTTCGTTGATTGGGGTTTGTGGGTCATTGATGTCAGTTAATATTTCAGGGGCAGTTTGGTCTTTTCCTAATTAATTAGTTCCTATAATATGTCATTTTGCCTATATATAGAACCCCCTATATAAGCCTTTTTAACCCCAAATTTACCCCCACTTAATTCATATTCCTAAATACCAAAAGAAAACCAAAACCACCTCTCAAATATTCTCTCTCTAGAACTTGAAGAAGAAGAAGAAAAAGATTCAGGTAGGGTTTGAAGCGAAGGATCGAAATTCTCCATTCAAGATAGGCAATTGGACTTGAGGTCTGGTAGCTTTCATCCATGGGTTCCTTCCACCTATGGAGTCCCCAAATTCCTCTATTTCAAAAGGTAGAATTCCCCCAATTAGCTACGGTTTTCCTCAAACATCATGGTTTTTTTTTATTATTGATCTTAATGGTTTAATTATATTTAAATATGTATGAATTGATGATTTACAATGCTTTTATGATGTTTCTCCTATGAACCCATGCAAACCCCTATGTTTTCCAAGTTGTGGTCTCATAGAGTTGGGATGTTGATTATGAAAGATGAGTTTTATAATCTTAAGCATAAAGTAATAGAATTACATGAAATTATGATAAAATCCCTATCTAATGCTTGAATTCTAGATTTGGTGATTGAGAGTAGCTTTGAACCTTGAATGGGCAAAGTATGAAGTTATCCATGATCTTATGAAACCTATGTAGATGTTTTAAGAATGCTCTTAGAGTAAAGTCCCAATGTTGTTGTTGTTGTTGTGTTGGTGAAAGGTTATTCTCATTAAGCACTTACAACCATGATGTGAATGGTTTTCTCACATAAAAAGGATTCTTAGGTTGAAAGGCTAATCTCGCCTAATTGAATTAATGAATAAGAGTTATCCTAATGAACTAGCTTGGATTGACGAGATGAATTTATTTCCATGGATGATGATAATAAGTAAGAAAATAATATTCCATGGGAATTATGATTAGCACCGAGTGGATATTGACATTGAGATGGAAGCTCTCCCGTTAGTAAGGGTCAAGTTTCTAGAAGAAGTCTCGTGAGATGGAAGCTCTCCCGTTAGTAGAGGTTGGGTTCCTAGTAGCAATCCCCTTATCCTAGAACTGTGTGCCCCCATAGGTTGATTATCTAGTGGATCCACTTAAGCTAGAATGTTCATAGTTCTACCTTAGGCAAGTATAACACCCATTTTCGGTGTGGGAGACACTGGGTGATCCTGTTTTAGCTCAAATGGTCTCTATGTCGGTTAAGGCTAATTCTCCCACAACAAGATGACTAATGAACTAAGGTTACTTAAAGAAGTATTTAATATATGTTCAAAGGATTAAATATGATTTAGGTTGCATTGACCATGATGTTATGACTTATGTTTTCTAACCCTCTTATATCATGTTTTAATTGGTAAATTGCATGTCATGAAACGAAATGTCCTTCTTAGCGTGTTTTAATTTTTTTTTATGCATAGCTATCATACTTAGTGCATTTTTGTACTAATACATACCCTTTTCTACATTATCCCAAATGTAGGGTCCGACAGGAAGGGTTTCAATTCTAGTGGCTAGAGCTTGAACTTTGATCTCTTTTCGAGCTTGGTGAGTCCTCATGGTTCAAGGACTGACTTTCCTTATTGTAGTTTCACTTTTTTATTTCCTTTTGAACTTGATTTAGGGGCTAGGCCCACTTTTCATTCAATTGTAATAGATTTCTATGTTGAGACATGAGTTAGACATCCGTTTTTTCTATAAAGTTGTTCTGGACTTAAATTTTGTTTTACTCTTTATTGGTCTACTACTTTATGTCATGAGGGCTAAGTGGCATTTATGGAGTTCTTCGTGGTTCTATACGCCATGTTACATCTTAGGGGTATCCCTGGGTCGTTACACATTACTCGGTAGAAAGGAGTGAAAAGTTGAAAAAGCTGAAGAAAAGTAAGGTTGATGATCACCAAAGCCACTCGGTGAATGACCGAGTGACTCTTCATATCACCAAAAGTTTCAGCAGGCCAGCCCATGGACAAAGACAACTGGGCAATGGAAAGAGTAATTCTTGAAGTGCCAACTGGAACGGATAGACGTTTTGATCACCTAAAGTCAAAAAAGTGAAGTGTCGAAAAGCCAAGCCAAGAAGGCGATGGAAAGGAGCACTCGGCAAGTTGTCGACTTGGTCGGCGAAACTCGACTTACTCTGCCGAATGGCTCCAAAACTGAAAATCTAGAAGCATATAAAATAGATTTTAAAAAGACAGTTCCAGAGTTCTGAAGGTTTTGGAAAGTATCCATATTGTCTATTTTTGGGTTTTTTTTATCCCTAACATTGTTTTTTGACTTTTTGAGTAGAGACTTAGGGTTTATTTTATTTGGAACTCAATTTGTGCATTTTGAAGGCTTATAGATTGTTACCCAAGCTGATGGAAAACATAGTTGGTAACTATTTCTTGTTCTTTATCATGTCTGGCTAAAACCCACATTCTTGGGGGTGTGATTATGTGATTGAATTCTTCAATTAGCTTATGGGTGTTAGTATTTACTAATTTTGATGTTGATTTAAAGTGGGTTCAATTAATAGTTGAGTTTTAATTGATGAATTGTAGTTGCAAATACAATTCTAGCCTAGTATTCTAAGCTTGCATGAGAAAGAGGATTTAGAGTTAAAACTATCAATTGATAATTGTACTGATTGGGTTATTGTAGATTTAGCTTGAGAAAGTGGGTCTAAATTAAATCTTACCAATCTAGCTTGAAAGAGTAGATTAATTGAGGTATTGGGTTGTTTACATTTGTCATGCTTGTCAAGGTTTGAGAGAACTCGCTTGATTCGTGATAGTTGATTGAGAAATGACTATTACAGCTAAACTCTTGCCTTCCCACTAAGATTCAGTGATTTTTAGTAAGTAATAATCACCCATTTAGCGAAATTGACATTCACTCAATTACACTTCAATGGATCCCTCTCTATTTGATTACCCCCGTTTGTTCATAGTTGTTAATTGTTCACTCAAATCCCCACCCCCCCCCCCTTAAATTGATGTTAATTATCAAACCCCTTCCATTTAC
>JAJOOH010014768.1:0-11339 GCA_029582605.1 Solanum gracilifrons | reverse complement strand
AGTTAATAATTCTTGCGGTTGGCCTTTTGGGATTGGGAACTGGATCAGTGGAACTTGAATTGAGTGAATGTGTACTCACGCTTACTGGATGTAAAGAAGGTGATGAAGGACATACGGGTTCCCTTATTTTTTTTATTTATAAAATTTTATGAAGGTAGTGTATGGTCCATCTTACATGCATCTAGACTATTTCACTGGTAGGAACTACCTCTCACCTGCATAAGATAGGAAGATTCAACTAGTGTTTTTTTGCCTCAACTGAGATGTTTTCCCTGGTCTTCTATGATATTGGAGAACAAGGGGTGGGTATTGATTACCAGCCTCCAGCACTGATAAATAAACTGTTTTTGACAGATCCATTTGTATTCTTTTGTTTCCTAACTGTTTCATTGTGTGTTCTATATTGTTTCTGTTGCGTCCATCTTTTATGTCATCTGATGCTTACATCATAAATGAACTTTTGAGACGGGTAGCAATTACAACATGTTTGACTTGCTTGTACGTGAAAAACTGTTTCTTGTCAAAGATCTTTACGGGAATTCCTTTTCTATATAAGTATTCTATGACATCCCCAGTTAATGTTTTTTTTGAAGTCCTTGGGGATTTTCATTACTTTCTCCCATCAAAGGAATCATCTTCCAATTAAATTTAGCCAACTTCTTTTGCCTTCACTTTTCTGTCTTTTTTTATTTCTAGGATAAGTCTGCCTTCATTTTTCTTTCTGGCTGCAGACTATTTTCTTGACAGCTAATTTTGTTGCATTTGCCAGCTGAAACTGTAGTATACAGAATATTTTATTACGTGAATCGATCGGGTAATGGCCGTCTTACCCTCAAGGAGCTGAGACGTTCTGACCTTATTGCTGCAATGCAACATGCGGATGAAGAAGATGACATTAACAAGGTCCTAAGGTAATCCTTGCTTATAATATGGACATGAAATAATTGCAAAATTTATTTGTGAGAAGTTTAAGAGATTCAGTTCTTTTACATCATTTGATATCATTTATTCAATATAGTTTCACCATGTAATTATTCAAATGTCTTTTCGGTTTAGTTTAATTACAAGCATGTTTATGAGACACTGATTGTAGGAAACCATACTCCATAGGATGTGTCAAAAACAGATACACGGAAAAAGGCATTATATGCCACTAAAATTGCAAAATTCTTTTTGCCACCCAAGTCTTGGTCTAGTGTTAAGAGTGTAGTTCGCAATGTGTGGGTTAAGAGTGCACTTCACGGGTTCGGATCATTCCATAGATAAAAGTCTGGCATTTAATTGTGGAAGGTAGAGGCACGGGCTCATTATCCGTCAAGTTTCGAACCGTGCACCATTCATACATGGGAATTTGTCGGTTATTAAAAAAATCAAACAATAGTTTGAAAACTGGGTGCTAGAAAACTGCATAAACTATGTTTTTGTAGATTTCTTTAAAATATTGGATTTTTGCAGCAGATATTAAATACATTCAGATTTCTTCTTGAGTTTGATACACACTTAATCTAGCTTGACATCTTCTCTATTAAGTTCTTGAGCACTTTATTTTTGCTACAGGTACTTCTCGTATGAACATTTTTACGTGATATATTGCAAGTTTTGGGAGCTTGACACCGATCATGATTTTCTCATTGATAAAGAGAACCTCATTCGATATGGCAATCACGCCCTTACTTACAGGATTGTTGATAGAATATTTTCTCAGGTCCGGGTCTTTCATGTACTGTTTGTTGTTTGCAATTTTATCTTGCCTGTTTTGAGTTTATAACTCTTGTATTCTTAAGAATGCTTTGCTTGCTCATCACTTCATAAGGAGTTCTATGCTTTAATTTGCTATCAGGTTCCAAGGAAGTTCACCAGTAAAGTTGAAGGGAAGATGGGCTATGAAGATTTTGTTTATTTTATATTGTCAGAGGAGGATAAATCATCAGAGCCTAGTCTTGAATACTGGTCAGTTTCGAATTGACATTCAACTTTCTTGCAATCTTTGCACTTTTAGTGTGACTCAAGAATTTGGTTTCTGCTGAGTGGAGATTATGTTACTGAGGAAATTTCCTTGTGGAAAGCCAATTTGTCATAACCACCCTTCCCAATAAATATTAGTGACTGATGTTGATTGTGGATACACTTCTGTATTGTGCTCACTAATTTATTGATTATGGAAGAGAAGAGATGATGGTGGAATGTTTCGTATAAAAGATATTTCTCTGGAATATACAATTGTCCATCATTTGGTTTTCGGAAATACCTGAAGGCGTTAGATAATGGCTGCATTTAATAATAGTTCCTAACCATAGTATGTTTGAGTAACTTAGATATCATAATTCATAAGGATTCATAAGAGTTCCTTGCAAAAATGCCTACTAATGGGTGCTATTATTTGCTTATTTAGATTCTGAGATGCGTGGAATAATCCTTATAGGGTGCAAGATTGGTTTATGATTGAAGCACCTTTGGAACCGAATTGTTATAAGCTTGCAGATGACAATCCAAGCAATTTTTAGTACTTCATCCATCCCAATTTATGAGGCATACGTTCCCTTTCTCATCCCTTTAAAAAAGAATGTCATACTTATTCTGAAGCAATTTAACTTTGAAATTTTCATTTTACCCTTTATGAGATTATTTTTAGCCACACAAATGTCTAATTTTTGTTTTAGATCACAAGTTTCAAAAGTTTTTCTTTCTTATACGTTGTGCCCAGTTAAACACCACTACATAAATTGAGATGGAGGGAGTATCTTAACCACCCACCACCTCCACCCCACACACAAAAAAAAAGAAAAAGGAATGTCATAGAAAATACTAGTGGGTATATAATTGAGACATGAAACGAAGTTGTTAATCAAAATATTTGCTGTATATGGAATTTATAATGTATAAAAAAACAGTTAATTTCCTTATGATGGAATTTTTGTTACTTTCCAGTTCATTAATGTATACACTATCAAATAAATTAACTACTTTTTATTTCTTTCCGTTCTCAAAGAATAGGCTACTCCCTTCTTCCCTTTTTATGTGACACTGTTTGATTGGGATAGAGTTGAGAAATTAACAAGGACTTTTGACATGTAAGCCAAATATATGTGAAGTACAAAATTGTCTTTTTAAATGAGTGGGCACGAGGGATCGCAGCAAGTAATGTCATTAAGGGTAAATTGAAAGTTGAAAATTAAATTGCTTCCGAAAATAGGGAGGTGCCATTTTTTGGGACACACTAAGGGGGAGTGGTTAATTTTTTTTTTGATTGTATGTTCATTAATTATCCGTAAAGCTTCACACAAAACTTTTGAAGCAGATGATTTGATAACCTAGTAGGATTTTCTATATTTAATTACACTAAAAGCATTGTTGCAACTCTCTTGTTTGTTCACTGTTGAGTGTTGGTGAAACATTATGACTTGTTTGAATGCACTTAGTTAAATTGCTGGTTCTGTGCTGCTGATCTTGGGTATTTCCTTGTATACTTGTTGCAACCATCAGGCAAAAGCTCGTTGATGTGTGTTAGGCGGAGTAGAGTTGTTACAGATTGGTCAATTCACTTCAGAAAAGTAGTTTTTGGGAAGTGTATTGTAATGTACGCACACATGCCCTGTTGACACTGCTTCTGTTTGTTTGTTATTTTCTTTCTTGATCAGGTTCAAATGCATAGATATGGATGGAAATGGGGTTATAACTAGGAATGAGATGCAATTCTTTTATGAGGAGCAGTTGCATAGAATGGAATGCATGGCCCAAGAGCCAGTGCTTTTTGAGGATATTTTGTGTCAAATAGTTGACATGGTCAGTCCAGAGGTAATTTTGGAACTTTTCACATTTCCCATCCTTTCTTATCTTGTGTCCTTTCCATGTTGTAATTCTTGCTCCATAATCATCTGATCTCTATGAATACTTACAATGATTGGACATTTTTCATGCCTCTATATAATCCCTTTGGATGTGGTGAAAGGTTGTTTTAATTGTATTTAGATTTGTGTTTTCATTAATGTTTGTTGGTATTAAGTTTCTGTCTTATTGATACACCCACTTTTTTTTCTGGGTGTTTGGCTGTTTTCTATATGTTTTTTTTAATTTGTTTAGAGGATTTGTATGTTAATACTTTTTTTACAGTGGGTATGTTGTTTGTTGTATATTAATACTAAATGTAGAGAATCTCAAATTCTCTAGTACTATCCTAATTGGTTTTAAAAGACAAATTAATTGAGTATTGAAATGAAATGAGGCCCAGATGGAGCAGAATGAATTTTGAGGATTCATATAGGCAACTTCGACTATTCTGAAATTGAGGTGTATTGTTGCTATTGTTGCCTTGAGATGTATGTTATGACTACTTGAACTTAGTAGATTGTTTGACAAGGTGTACTATATGTTAAAAAAATACATGTAGTTTTAATTTGTATCATCTGCTCTTTTTTCTAAGTACAATAACAGATATTATTCAAGTTTCTTTGTTGCAGAATGAAAGCTACTTTACATTACGTGATTTGAAGGGAAGCAGGCTCTCCGGTAGTGTTTTTAACATACTTTTTAACCTCAATAAGTTCATGGCCTTTGAAACCCGCGACCCCTTCCTTATTCGTCAGGTAATTGAAAGTCTAATATATAGTTTATAATGTAGTTCTGGTGTTGCTTGGTGTTACCAATGGTTGACATGAGTTTCTTCTTGTTTCCAGGAGCGTGAGAACCCAAATCTGACTGAATGGGATCGCTTCGCACACAGGGAATATATTAGGCTCTCAATGGAGGAAGATGCAGAGGATGCCTCCAATGGAAGTGCAGATGTCTGGGATGAATCACTCGAGGCTCCCTTCTGAGTTCTAGTCTGTGAGATAGAATGGTATGGAGAATGCAGTTACTTAGAATAACCTAAGGCTGCATCTACATACATCGATAGTTCTGCCACCCATTATTTCTTCTCATGCCATGTCTCCATCTCCGATGATGCTGTAAAACATTTTGTTCACTGTTGATGCATATTACTTTTTCTGGAAGAAAGTCTAATACTTGACTAGATTCAACTTCTCTCTGAAAATAGCTAGTGAGAGTTTCTTGACATTTACACTACCGTAGCTGTAAGATGCACGTTTGTGGAGTTGCATATAATGTTAAAGCATGCTGTTATAGTAGAAAAATAGATGCTTTTGCTAAATTACTTGAATATAGGAGAAAAATACTTACCCATGACCGAGCATCAGTTTCAAATGCTGTCAATTACTGAAAAATTCATAAAGTAGAATGTATTGTCATTTGTCACCCAAGTTAATGTGAATCCACTTTTATAAGAGAGATTTTAGGTGTCTCAGGATAGTATCCACATTTTCTTGATTTTTCAGTCGACACAAAGTACATCTATTTTTCATGCCCCATTTGGGATGCAGTTAGTTTATGTGGGATGTAGAAATTTTTATGACTTGGCCTCTTCCTACTTGTAGATATATTACCACTTCTTATTTGATATGTTAGTTGTAGTTGGAAATGGCCAAGGTAGACATGATGTAATATTGTTTTCTCCATTTGTCAAGCAGCTTGACCTTATGCTTAAAATCTCTGTTCTTTCTCCAGCCAGGTGTGCCTATAGCAAATCTTGTTTCAAGCTGGCTATTGAGTTGCAAAGAGTTAATTTGCACGGAACAGTCAAGTGGGACAAGCTTATCCGTGTGTGTCACCAAGATGTTTTTATGAGATAGCCGAGGAGGAAATGTTTGTTTGATCTCTGCATAGAGCATGCTCTCATGAAGTATAAGGGCATGCTAGTGTTGGAAGCTTCTGACTTGAAATATCAAGGGCTTTGCAAGTGCGCCGATTGGTGATAGATGATTAATGAAAAACTAGATTCCACTAGTTCATAACTTCTCTCCGCGCTTGTTCCCTCTTTAGCTGTACGAAGTCCATATTCTTATTTATTTGTTCTAGTGCCAATTTTTGGTGGTTGCAAATACAGTTTTTCTTGAAGAGGTTTAGTATGGCTAGTCCCACAGTCCATGTGATCAGCTTTTTGCTCCTTTTATTATTCTTTTGTGCATTAGACTCTTCTTTTAGTGGCATGTGAATCATGGTAGTTCTGTATTGACTGTGTAATGATATGGCTTCTCTATGTCTCTCTGCCTTTCTAATCTGATGTTAGAGGATGGATAATACATTTAGTTGACTGATGGTATTTGATGGGTTAACAGGCCATCAACACATCTGCATCAAGATTCACTCAGGATTAAACAAACAAAGCATATTCTCATGTATTACTGTAGTAAAACCAGAAACAATCTCTCTACCCTACAAAGGTAGGGTTAAGGTTTGCGTAGATTCTATCCTCTTCAGACTTCATTTGTGAGATCACATTGGGTATGTTGTTTTACTATAGTAAATCTGCATCGGCATCGTAAGGAGGCTGAAGTATCAAGAGATCCAAGTTTAACTTTGAATTATAATGAGAATATCCCATGCAAAGAAGAGAGGAGAGATTATGTTTTGAAGCTTCCAAATTAAGGTTAAGGTTGAGCTTTATCACACGTCAAGAGGAAAACTGGATGGTTAAATTTGGCGAACATATCAATTAGCCAAATAACATAGAAGAAAATGTCATAGCATAACCAATAACTAATATTCCCACTGTTCTAAATTTATGTAACATAGTTCATTGAAGCACTAAGTTATCTAAAAATCATTTTAAAATTTGCAATCTAAAATGTGTGTGATATTTGTGGGATAGTAAATTATCTCGTAAATGTAAGCTAAGAGTTGTAAAGTTAATTTATTTGTAAATATGGAAAGACAATATTAACAAACTAAAAAATAGTGTATTGAGGTAAACAAGTTTTTAATTAAATATAGATAAGATTCAAAAAACATATTAGTAGTAAACAGCTGACTAATCATCTTATTGGTCCATATGTCAAGTTAATGTCAATATAATTAGTCGAATTATTAGTGTATTGAGACAAAAAAGGTTTGTAATTATAAATATAGATAAGATTTAAAAAACATATTAATAGAAAGTAGCTGACTAATCATCTTATTGGTCCGTATATCAAGTTAATATCATTATAATTAGTCGAGTTACTCGTATGCTTGACGGACTTAGTTGATTGACTCAGGAAACGGAGACGTCACAAAACCCAAAAAATCCACGCAACATATTTTACTTACTCTTTAGTCAAACAAAGATAGACAAAAATAAGCAGCACAAACTCCCCTCTTTTTTCAAAAAACCCTACTTCGCCGGCGCTATCTTGTCGGAGACGGAGACAGTTACTGGCCGGCGGCTGTGTTAAACAATATGAAAGTCGTTGCTTTAGTCAGTGGCGGCAAGGACAGTTGCTATGCCATGATGAAATGCATTCAATATGGTCACGAGGTTCTCAATTTTTGTCTCTTTGCCTAACTGTTTGATGATTTTGTCGCTTGTTATTGTGCTCTTATTCTGGCAATTTTCAGATTGTTGCGTTGGCTAATTTGATTCCCGCTGATGATGCAACCGATGAGCTTGATAGCTACATGTATCAAACAGTGAGTTTTTTTTTCTCTTTAAATGCTGAAAAAACCGATGGTGATATTTTTGTAAGCTGGAGCGGAGCTAGCCTTTGGTTATGAGTTCGGCTAAAGCAGTAACTTTGGTTCAAACCTTGAATTTATATTAAAATTTTCATTGAAAATGTACAAATTATTACTCCCACTTTCAGTTTGTTTGTCTTAATTTTCTCCATTTCAAAAAGTATGTCTCTTTCCTTCTTCTTTTTTTGGCAACTCTTTAATTCTAACTTTGCCTGCGGCATGTTTAAGACTACAAGGTTAAAGATGTTTTGGTACATTCTACCCGTCTTTTGTTTAAAACCTCAAGATTCTAAAGTCTATTTACTTTCTTAAACTTAATGCACAAATTAAAATGGAGGGAGTAATTTAGAACCTTGTAACTTTAGGATTAGAATCCTGAACGCATAAATTTCAAATTTTGTCTCTGCCTCTGCCTCTGCTTTTTAAGTCCCAACATATGAATTCCCTATATGCATAACATTCAGAGGGTCTGTCATAGTTGGATTATTTTATTGAAGAGGTGTTGAATTAGAGAAGTTCATTATATATGTATGTGAAAATGGAACTAATGCTTAAGGGGAACATCCTTCTTGCAAAACTCAATCTGATTGAAGCTTATCAAAATGAAAAAAAAAAGATCTTTTGGTTAGTTATAAGCTACTTTTTTTATCTTCTATGATAATGGTGGTGTCTATGCTGTCTTGCGCACCTTGAGGTTGTAAGCTGCATCAGAAACTTTCTATAATGTATCTGCTAGAAAATGTCTTTATGTATTTTTCTGCTAAGACAGTTGTGACTTGTGAGAAAATCAATGTTATGATTGTTGGGCTTGTAAGGCGAAGACATCCACAGAGAGAAAATGTTGTAGAAGTTCCAATATTAAGATGGATGTGCGGGTCATACATGCTTGATAAGAAATACATGATCACGTTCAATAGAGGGTAAAAGTTGTATATCTGGAGGATAAAATGAGAGAATGTCCCCTTAATGGGTTGTCGATTGGCAGCAATAGATGAGATTGAATCAGTCAGAAGGTTCACCCCTCACCTGGGTGGGATTGGGGAGTTGAGACTTCCTTGCTCTTTTTCTTTGAGAAAGTCAACATTTTATAGACAACAATACACCAATGGTTTATTTCAGTAGTAATTACATCAGGAGTATACAATAAGCAAAACTAAAAGATCTATCGTCTATACCCCTCCTAAACTATCTAAAAAGTGAGTAATAGCCTCCAACTCTTTTGGGAAGGACATGGTTACACCAAAAATAGAGAGTTATAAGGCAGTTCAACTTCAAACTCTTGAAAGGGATGATCTTGTTTTTGAAACTACTCTGGTTCCTTTCCTTCCAAATTGTCCACCAGATGCAAGCAAGGACAATCTTTCATCTTTCCTTATGACCTGATGTATTCCTTTCTCTATTCCAGCATGCTAGAATATCTGGGGTGTGTCTTGGCATGGACCAACTGATTCCCCTCAAATTCAAAAAGTCCTGCCATAGTTTCTCTGTCACTCTGCAATGGAGGAAGAGATGTTTTGTTGTCTCTGTTTCTCTTTCACAAAAAAAGCACCTGGAGCATAACTGTCTTCCCCTTTTCATTTGATTGTTCGGAGTTAGTACTGCTTCCCTAGCTACCAACCATGTGAAACAAGCCACCTTGTGAGGTACATTAATTTTCCATATCATCTTCCAAGGCCATGGTAGAAACATTTCAGCTGGCCTGTCAAAATGTCTATAAGCTGATTTTATTGTGAACTTCCCATTGCTGGCCCTTAACCATTGTAAACTATCCTCATTTGTGTCAAGGTTGTTTGCCTACTCCAAGGACTTGTAGAAATCTGCTAATTTGTCTATTTCCCAGTCATTCAACCTTCTCCTAAAAGATAGATTCCATCCTTGGTTGTCTCCGGCTTCTGCTACTGTTGCTTCCTTATGTTGGTTCAGATTATAAATCTCAGGATGCAACTGTTTCAGGGAGTGTTGTCCAACCCACACATCATTCCAGAAGAATGTCTTCCTTCCATTTCCCCATATTTTAGACCATAAATTCCTGATTGTTCTCCATAAACCAACCCCATAAGGGCTTCTATCTTCCTCAGTAATCCATAAGTCCTCCATTGCAAATCTGGAGATTATAAATCTTTCCACAGTCCTTGTTCTACAGAAGCAAACCTTCACAGTCACTTCAAGAGGAGACTCTGGTTTTGCACTTTGAGATTTTTTATGCCCATTCCCCCTTTTTTTTTTTTGCTGTTTAACACCTCATCCCATTTCACCAAGTGATATTTCTTTTCCCCCTCTCCATTTTCTTGCCATAAAAAGTTTCTCCTAATGGATTCTAACTTCTTTAAAACACCTCCTGACATGGGGAATAAAGACATCATGTAGGTTGGCATAACATCAAGCACACTATTAATTAGTCTCAATCTTCAACCCAAGGATAGGTATTGGCTTCTCCAATTTTACCGGCATTTTTTCACACTTCACCAGTGAATTCCATATGTTCTTTGATTTACTGGTTGCTCCTAGAGGCATCCCTAGGTAAGTGGTAGGCATTTCTCCCACTTTACCTCTAAGATGCCAGCTAGTCTGTTGATTTCTGGAACTTCATTCACGGGGTAGAATTTTTTTTTGCCCCAGTTTATATGTAGTCCAGAGACAGCTTCAAACAATATAAATATGATCCTTAGATGCTTTAGTTGTTCTTCCTCTGCACCATAGAACACTAGGGTGTCATCATCATACTGCAAATGGGAGATAGATAAGCCCCTGGTGTCACTATCATTCATCCAGAACCCTCTGATCATGTTATTTGATTGTGCTGTTTTCAACATGTCACTTAGTCCTCCCATAGCTAGAATAAAAAGGAAGGGGGAGAGGGGATCCCCTTGCCTTAATCTTCTTTCAGAGGGAAAGAAACCAAAGGGGTATCATTTAATAAAACTGAGAGTTTGACTGTTTTCTCACAGTACTTCAACCAATTTATCCACCTATTTTTAAAATCCATCCTATCCGGTGTGTACCACATAAAGTCCCAGTTGAGGTGATCATAGGCCTTTTCTATGTCCAACTTACATAGAATTCCAGGAACTTTAGTTATTTTCCTCACATCTACACATTCATTGGCTATAAGTATGGCATCCATGATATGCCTACCCTTAATGAATGCCAATTGATGCGTATCCACCAGCTTTGACATCACTTTCTTGAGACTTCCTTGCTCTTAGGCTTGTTGCAAGGCCAATAAGATCAGGAAGAAGGGGATTTGGTTCTTCCTTTTCTTCGGACCGACTCTCAAGTCTAATTGTGATTTTGACTCTATTATGATACCTCCCTCTGTCGCTATAGAAATCGAGAATGGAGGTGACTTTGCTTCACTTGTTTATAGTTGGAAATTCCAACTCGAAGGCCCTAGTGGCTAGTACTACTGACTTTGTCCATGTCCTATATAAACCTCTAGATGCATTGGGTTATTGATGCCATCATTTGATGATTGAAGATTCTAAAAGGAATGAGTGTACACCTAAAGTCACAGAGAGGCAAGTTGATTCAGAATACAAATATCTCAGAATCAGTGTGGACCTAACTAAAAGCAAAATGCAGGTGAAGTAAATTATCTCTATAGACGATAATAATAGTTGAGTTGGTCAGTGTAACACTTACATCATGTCTAGTGTTTTTCAGGATTCCTTTTATCCTGGTTAGACTTGTATGTTTCTGTTGCAATAGTATGAGACTGACATAGAGAATCCAACATTTGCATAAAAGACAAATTAGTTAGTATTGGAATGATAGAACCTGTATGCCGGGAA
>JAJOOH010014767.1:0-16497 GCA_029582605.1 Solanum gracilifrons | reverse complement strand
ATACGAGTTCAACTGAACGTAGTATTTTTGATACGAAGCATAAATATACAACAAACATCTTTTATTTTTCGTCCGTTTAAACAAGATCTAGGAAGAGACACACTTCCATTAACAAAGCACGGACAAAGAAAAACTCAGCAACATTGTTAACTTGAGGTAGCTTACTTCACCTCGAGATACTTGCGATAAATTCCCACAAGTTTCTCAGGCTGTGGAATGATATCTTTTACAACATTGTCTGAGCAAAATCTCTCAGCCCATTCAGCTAGGCTAGGCGTCTTTGTTTCGTCTAGTAGCTTCATTTCATCCATTATCTCGATTACCTTTACCCATCCTAGTAAACTACCAAGAACAATGTCAACGTAACCAATACTATCTCCACCAAAGTAAGATTTCCCTTTGCTGATCTTAATAAAAGCTTCCTCCAGCAGCAAATTTCCTTCAGACATTTTCTCCACCACAGCTGCTTTTGCTTCCTTTCCTTCCGCGTTCCTATACTCCGCTACCAATGGATACCACTGCAACCATTTGATGAACTTAACTACTCATCTAAACGACTTTTCAAGCATGGTAATGTTCGGTTACTAAATAATAAGTTCAGTGATCATACGTGAAATTAACTACAAACAACATATCAAGCTTAGTAGTTACAAATTCAACTACAACATACCTAGTGTAGTCCCACAAAGTGGGGTCTGAGGAGGGTAGAGGTAGAGAGGTTGTTTATGATAAGTTACAAATGAAATTAAGTCTTCACCTTTTCATCTATATAGGCTGCCCAAAATCGTGCTATGGCACGATCATAGGGATCAGAAGGAAGAACGGAGGGACCGTTAAGCCAAGCTTCATCGATGTACTGAAGGATGACAAGGGACTCACAGATAGGATTTTCGTCGTGGAACAGGACTGGGATTTTCTTGTAAACAGGATTGGATTTGAGGAGCAGCTCACTTTTGTTTAACACATGTTCTTGTATAAACTCATACTCAATAGACTTCATCTTGAGGGCTATTTCAACACGGTTCACGTACGGGCTTGCCCATACACCTAGAAGCTTTACACAATTTGTTGCCATGGCTAGCTTCCTCAACAACAAATATTGAAGGAATGACTAATAAGCAGAGTTCAACACTCTTTTTTAATGAAATATTAGTCAGCATTTGATTCTTCTTGCACATAAGTTCTATCTACCAAATAAACAATATTGTAGGTGGGATCAACATGTTGTACTATATATGTTTTAAATATAGCGAGCGCCCATTAATTTAAAATTCTGAATCCGCCACTGTATACACATCGATTGCCAAAATGTCATGTGTACTATAGTTTGTACTCTAGCTGGATGATAGTTTAAGTACAATTTGACTTAAAATACCAAGAAGATAGTTGGAAACTTGTTCTTTGTAAAGGCATCTTATAGACCATAAAGCTCCAAAACTACATTATCATTCTGTAACATCAGTTTTAGTTTTTCTTTTTTTGTTTTCTTCTCCTATTCATCCAGCATAATGGTACCATCAAATTAGTATTTTAGTGCTCTTATTTTAATACTATGATAAACAAATATGTATTTTAATCCCACACCCTCTGTATATATCAAGAAATCTACTTGATTCGACATAGTTATTATTGTATATTAACTTGAGATCGTTGTAGGAACCCGTAAACTTCAAATCAAATTACTGTTCTAAAACCTTTATTTTTCATCAATATAGGCTGCCCAAAACCGGGCAGTGGGACGTTCATAAGGATCAGAAGGAAGGATGGAGAGACCATTACGCCATGTTTCATCGGTGTACTCTATGATGAGGAGAGACTCACATATAGTCTTTTCAGCATGGAAGAGTACTGAGACTTGATTTGACGAGAAGCTTACTTTTCTTGAAAGCATTCTCTTCGATGAATTCATGCTCGATGGACTTCATGTAACTTAATTATTTATGTTTGAAATGGTGATATGAAAATTAAGTCTTAACCTTTTCATCTATATAGGCTGCCCAAAATCGTGCTATGGCGCGATCATAGGGATCAGAAGGAAGAATGGAAGGACCATTAAGCCAAGCTTCATCGATGTACTGAAGAATGACAAGGGACTCACGGATAGGCTGTTCGTCGTGGATCAGGACGGGGATTTTCTTGTAAACAGGATTGGATTTGAGAAGCAGCTCACTTTTGTTTTGACACATTTTCTTGTATAAGCTCATGAGACTCAATAGACTTTATCTTGAGGGCTATTTCAACGCGGTTCACGAATGGGCTTGCCCATGAACCTAGAAGCTTTACACTACCTGTTGCCATGACTGGCTTCCTCAACAACTAATATTGAAGGAATGACTAATAAGAAGAGTTCAACACTCTATTTTAATGAAATATCAGTCAGCATTTGATGCTTCTTGCACATAAGTTGTATCTACCAAATAAACAATATTGTAGGTGGGGATCAACATGTTGTGCTATGCTTTAAATAAGATTAACAAACAATCTTATTAGTCCATTCATAAGAGTAATTTGTTGAATTATAACTTGCACTTGACTCATAAGGAAGGAAGGAGGGACTAATAGGCCAAGCTTGATCGATATATTGCACGATGAGGAGAGACTCACATATATGCTTTTCAGAAAGGAACAAAACTGGGACTTTCTTGCTAACAGAAACTTGATTTTAGGAGAAGCTCACTTTTCTTGAAAGCATCCTGTTCGATGAATTCATGCTCGATGGACTTCAAGTTTTAGAGTCATTTGAGCACGATTCACAAAAGCGCATCTGTTCCTTCCCAAAAGTTTTACAATGGTGGTTACCATAGCCAACTCAAGGAGTTGAAATGCAAGCAATTTAGTGCAGAATTAGACACTCTTTCTTTTATGTCCCTCTAGACCTCGTTAGACAAACAATGTAGGATCAGCAAGATTCTCTTTGCCCACGGAAAACTCCTTCTTGGAGGTAGCAGGCACCGCGTTCAAAATATACTAAGTTAATGCAAGTAAGAAACTAAAGTTACTGTCCTCTGTTGCTTAAGGCACCCCATTCGGGTTTGATTGTGTTGTAACTCACCACAAATCTATATACTTTTCAGCTCAGTTAGTTTCTGAATTCAGTTTGGTTTAGAACATTTCAAGTTTCAAAAATTGAAATAAACATCAAATAGACACATATAGAATTAACCAATAAATAGTAGATCTTGGCTTCATAATACTCATTTCTTAGTAGTTTGTTACACAATACCATATTAAACCTTCCAAAGACCAAATGTTGTTTCAACATATGGTCTTAGCTAAACTCTAGAGATTAAAAATAGATACCGAGGCTTCATAGGCTAAACGTAGCGTATGGATTTAGCTAGATGCATTAGCTCTAATTTTGGGTATAAGGTCCTTAGCAGCCTCAGCAAGCTTATTAGTTTCAGGCATGACATCTTTGACAGAACTATCAGCACAAAAATCTTCAGCCCATTTGTATAAACCTGGAGTCTTGGCTTCATCAAGCAGTGTGACGTTGTTCATCTTCTCGGTCACCTTCATCCAACCTAAGAAGCAGCCAAGTGCAATGTCCACGTATCCAATTTTGTCTCCGCCAAAGAACTTCTTTCCTTTGCTGCAATTCTTGAAGGCATCTTCCAACAACACCAGACCGTCGAAAACTGGCTCCAGTGCTGCCTTTATGGCATCCTCTCCTTGGGCAACCGCTAAGCAACGGAATATTGGAAACCACTGCAGCATCAATAAAAATATTTGTTAAGGAAATAGACCTCAGCTAGCTCATGACGACAAATTATTCTCTCAACAAATGTGAGACTCTAACACTCTCCAGCACACGTTCAAGACTGAACATCTGGAGCGTGAACAACATAATTAAGCAATTAGAAATGTTCTATTCTTAATAGCTTAAACTTTTAGATAACACAATTTCAACATGGTATTAGAGTTGCCACCACCAAAGAATTGGACACTACAACATGTAAGAGGAATTTTCGAGACATACTAGTCCTACAAAGTGGCGGTCTGAGTAGGGTAGAGCATACAAAAACCTTACCTCTACGTTAGAGGTAGAGAGTTTGTTTATGATAAGTTACAAATTCAATTGTTACCAATTATAGGACAACGAGATGGTAATATGAGAATTAAGTCTTCACCTTTTCATCTATATAGGCTGCCCAAAATCGTGCTATGGCACGATCATAGGGATCAGAAGGAAGAATGGAGGAACCATTAATCCAAACTTCATCGATGTACTGAAGGATAACAAGGGACTCACAGATAGGCTTTTCGTCGTGGATCAGGACGGGGATTTTCTTGTAAACAGGGTTGGATTTAAGGAGCAGCTCACCTTTGTTTATCATATTTTGTTGAATAAACTCAGACTCAATAGACTTTATCTTGAGGGCTATTTCAACGCGGTTCACAAACGGGCTTGCCCATGAACCTAGAATCTTTACACCATTTGTTTCCATGGCTAGCTTCCTCAACAACTAATATTGAAGGAATGACTAAATAAGAAGAGTTCAACACTCTTTTTTAATGAAATATCAGTCAGCATTTGATGCTTCTTGCACATAAGTTCCATCTAGTAAATTATGCTGGTTTGTCCTAGCTGCCAAATAAACAATATTATAGGTGGCATCGATCAACATGTTGTACTATGCTTTAAGTATAGCGAGCACCCATTAATTTAAAATTTTGGATACGCCACTGTATACACATCAAAGATACTCGAAATTGTTACAATATTCAAGCACATCAATATCAAAATGAAATGTAAAACACTACATAAGTAATTTGAAGTGCTCTCTCTAATAACTTAAGCTTTTACAGTTACGAAGAGAGATGCATGTGTACCTTATCGTCAATATAACATGCCCAAAATGGGGCAATGGCACGATCATAAGGATCCAAGGGGAGAATAGAGGGACCAGAATTAGTCCATTTTTCATCAATTTACTGAACAATGTTGAGAGATTCACAAATGGATTTTCCATCATGAATTAGAACTGGAATTTTCTTGTAAACTGGATTTGATTTAAGGAGAAGATCACTCTTAGAACTTAACTGTTCCTCCAAGAAATCATAACACACTGATTTTACGTTAAGCGCGATACGAGGCCTCATGACAAATGTACTAGGCCATGATCCTAATAATTTCACATCATTTTCAGCCATGATCAAAGCAGAGTTAGAAACAGAAGATGAAATTTGTGATTTTTGATAAATATTATTTGGGCAAGTTCTTGATCACATGTATAGTAGATGAGAAGATTGAAAGGAGAGGACCTTATTAGTTTGTCCATTTGTTGTTAGATTCTAATATTTTCAAACTTGTAATCTTAAATACTTCGTAACATTGACGTGATTCATAAAAGAGAAAAACACATCATTTCACTCTTAAATTTGTCCGCACAACTCACTTTAGACACTTAACTCCACGAACAATTATATACCCTCTTAACAACTTTAAAGTGAATTAAATATCACCTCAAAATTGACGTGAATAATAAATTAATTATGAAAATTTAAAAAAGGCATGTTTAATAATAAAAAACTGAAAATGTGGGCTTATCTTCATTAATTATTCATGGGGAACTTTCGTAAATAGTCATTATAATAAACTTAAATACGCTTCATAGTTATAGTTTGCATATTTACGGGTTGTAGCTATAGTTTAAACTGCCTCGTTTGTATAATTCGTGGATTTGTATAATTCTCAGGTCTGTATAATTCGCAGGTACATTTGTATAATTAAGTTACTTTTGTATAAACTCAAAATAACGAATTTATACAATTATAAACATCAGAAGTGTAAGCAGTTATACAGATTATATTATACAAATTCCGAATTATACAAACGTGTGAATTATACAAAACTAAAAAATTGAAACGCGTAATTATAGCTAAAAGTAGATCACAAATTGTAATTAAGGAAAATTATAACTATATTAACTAATTAACTAGTGTATGTTTGTTTATGCGCCTAATTTTCCTATTCATTCATAGTGATTAAAGTCTGAACCCACTATTACAACCACTTAAATTGTAGGCAAAAAGTACAATCAAGTCAAGAAAATAGAAAGCAATAAATGTATACACCTACAAGACAATAATACTAATGTAACACATTCAAAACCACCTTTTAAAAAGTAGAAAAAATAAAATAAAAATTCCAACTTTTTTTTTTATGGGTTTGTAATAAAATATCTATTTATTTGTCCTTTTATCATTACTGGCCTTTTCAACCACTACTCATCCACTAAGATTTATGTATAGTGGCTACAAGTCAAATCCAAAAAGTCTTAGAATTATTATTATTGATCGTGCCTTCCAATTTCTAACCAATTTTGGTACACATAATTCAATCATACCTTAAAGTTAAAAAGAGCTTGAGAAAATTCAAACACCTTTTGGAAAATCATTACTTAAAGTATTGTTGATATTGTTCTATTCTCCGTTACGATATTTTCTTTTTAAATTTGTTTTAAACTATTTTGTATGAGTTATGGTTCTTTTAGAAATTATCTATGTAGTTCTAAAAGATAAGAATAAGATCGTGTGTACATCATCCTCTTTAGATGTTACTTGTAAGAATACACTGAGTATATTAATAATAGTATTTAAAAAAAATTATACTGTAATGTATAATATACTAGACTATATGGCAACCACCTTATTCTTCAAGTTTCTAATTACTTGTATTATAGATGTTATCGGCAGTTATCTTTTAGGTTATCTTACAAAACAATGGATATAATGTTGGGCATAGATGAACTCATAATTTTATTCAATAGGTTCAATGCTAAAAATCTTAAAGGCTAAATCTATAAAACTTAAATTCTGAATTCCCCAAACGACCTTACATCATAATATCTTTTACACTACCAATACACAGGGATAAATCCATAATGTAACATACTAGTTCCCGTAAATTCAATAAGTTTTGCCTAAACTCTATGTACATGTCAAGAAATCAACTAAATATTTGACTGTAAACTCATATACATGATATACTTATTAACTCATAAATTTTGAATCTTGAATTCGCCTCTGTCATGACATAAGAATTAAACTCATATTCTCACAGTATTAATGGAAACATTTTTTTTTAAGAATATGGTAGCAAAGGTTCACTTATCTTTTATTCTGTCCTCTCAATTTCATTTTTCCAAAAATGAATAAGTTGCTCTTCTCATTCATTTGTCTCCTTTTGTATAACTTCATATCTCCATCTTATTCACTCCCTTTGTGCACAGATTTGAGTAAGTTATTTTAATTTTTTTCAATTTTTTTATCAAGATGTCATTTTTATACAAAATTTTGTTTTCTTTTGCTAATTGTTCTTCTTCAATGTGTAATATATGTAGGAGCACCTGTTATTCCAAAAAAGGCTTTGGCTTTTTGTCCATATAATGGAAGAGTATGTTGTGACTCTTCTAAAGATGTGGAATTGCAGAAGGCTTTTGAGGGTATGAAAATATTTGATACTACATGTAGTTCTGCTGTCAAATCAATACTTTGCTCAGTAAGTTTTCTAATTTTGAAAATTTTTTATACACTGTATTGCTCAGACTCTTCAAAAATATTGTCGCGAACTACTTGTGTTGGATCCTTCGAGAAAAATTCACTACTTATGGAGGATCTGACATTCTTGAAGAGTCTAAGCAACTAGCTCATATATGTTAGTGGAAATTGAAGTTGGTGCATTTTAATTTTCTTTCTCTTTAGGGTCTTTCGGAAACAACCTCTGTACCCCACTAAGGTAGAGATAAGGTTTGCGTACCCCTCACCCTGCACAGACAGACCACACTATATATATTGTTGTTGTTAGCTTAATATGTTCTTTATCTCAAATTCTTGAAGAAAAAACATGAATTTTTATAACTTACATCAAAATAGTTTCATCATCTGATGAACAAGTTTTGTTCTTGTTCTCAAGTTTCTGCAGGACTTTGTTAACTAATCCAAAAGATTTCCCTATTTTTTGTTTCAGACTTGTGATCAGTTCTCAGCAGAGTTGTTTAAGGTAAAATCAGGGTCAAGACCAGTTCCTGTTCTTTGCAATTCAACTGATGCATCAGCAAGCAGTTTTTGTTCATCTGTTTGGGATTCATGCCAAAACATACCAATAACAAATTCTCCTTTTGCACCATCCTTGCAAACAAAAGAAGGAGGGACAAAAAACTCAAACTCCTCCTTGCTAACAGACTTCTGGCAATCGAAAGCCGATTTCTGTGAAGCATTTGGTGGAAACTCAGATAAAGATTCATTATGTTTCAATGGAGAACAAGTTTCACTTAAGAAAAATGAAACTTTACAGACTCTGAATGGGATGTGTTTTGAGAAGATTGCTGATGGAGCTTACCTCAACATGGTCCCTCATCCTGATGGATCGAACCGAGCATTCTTTTCCAATCAGGCTGGAAAAATTTGGTTAGCAAGTATACCAGATCAAGATTCAGGAGAAAGCATGGGGCTTGATGAATCAAGTCCATTTGCTGATTTGACAGATGAGGTTTATTTAGATGCAAGATATGGGATGATGGGGATGGCTTTTCATCCAAATTTTGCTAAGAATGGCAGGTTTTTTGCTTCATATAACTGTGACAAAGCTAAGTCCCCTAGCTGTGCTGGAAGATGTGCTTGTAATTCAGATGTTGGTTGTGATCCTTCTAAGATAAACTCAGAGGATAATAAGCAGCCATGCCAATACCATTCTGTTGTTGCAGAGTTTAGTGCTAATGGGACTGCACCAAATCCATCATTGGTTAGTTTTTCACTCTATTATGTTCTTAAGAGTTAATCTACTCTTAATCATTATCAATGCTCCTCACGTGTTGATCTGATTCTTTTTTATGGGCTAAGCGCACGATAGCTCTAGAGAGATTTGAAACCATGACCCTATACTTGCTCTGATACCATGTTGAATTACTTTACCACCTCCATCTTAAAAACTTAAACTGTTAGAATCTAATTCTGCATAGGGGATTAGAAGTTTCTCCAATTCCATTTCAAAGGTTTCATTGCAAGCACTATATGTTGTCTAGTTAGATTGAAATTTCATACATGTTGTAGGCAGAGAAGGTGAAACCATCAGAAGTGAGGAGAATATTTACAATGGGGCTTCCATTCACAGCTAATCATGGAGGACAGATACTCTTTGGCCCTGAAGATGGATATCTCTACTTTATGATGGGAGATGGTGGAAGCAAGGGTGATTCTTTCAATTTTGCTCAAAATAAGAAGTCATTGCTTGGAAAAATAATGAGGGTTGATATTGATAACATACCAAGTGAGCACTTTGATTTAATTGTTTTACAATAATTGACACAAACTAAAAAGGCCAACTGCCTGCCTTGTACTTTCTTGAATTAGGTCATGAGATACTAAGGTGATTCTTTCATTAGGTCAAGAAGAAATATCAGACCTTGGACATTGGGGTAACTATTCGGTTCCTCGAGATAATCCTTATTCACAAGATAAGGATTTGCAGCCTGAAATCTGGGCGCTAGGACTGAGAGACCCTTGGCGCTGTAGCTTTGATTCAGAAAGGCCTTCTTACTTCATCTGTGCAGATGTTGGCCAGGTTCAATGACAATCTCACTTTCGTTGAGGGCTATAACATCTGTTTTTAAGATCATTTCAACAGACATAACATGCTACCTGATATCTTGACTCTGAGTTTCTGACAATCATTTGAATCATGCAGGATCAGTATGAAGAAGTTGACATCATCACGAAAGGGGGAAACTATGGATGGAGCATGTATGAAGGTCCTTTACGCTTTAAAAATGCTTCAGCTGATGATTTCATGGATCCCATCTTCCCAGTGTTAGGATACCGTCATTCTGATATAAATAAAGAAGTTGGATCTGCAGCCATATCAGGTGGCTATGTTTATCGATCCAAGACTGATCCCTGCATATATGGAAGGTAAATATGAACACCCTTGTTGATATAAGATTGAAGTACATTAGCGAACCAAACTTAACAGAAGGATGGTTGCATTTGCAGTTACCTCTATGGCGATTTGTATGCTAAGAACTTTTGGGCAGCTCAAGAAAATCCGTATAACAGTGGGAACTTTACAGCAAGAGGCATTTCTTTCCGTTGTGCTCATGATTCCCCTCTCAATTGCAGCTCAGTTCCCAATAGTCCATTGCCTGCTTTAGGTTACATATTCTCATTTGGACAGGATAACAGGAAGGATACCTATGTTTTAACAAGCACCGGTGTATACAGAGTGGTTCGTCCAAGTCGCTGCAACTACACTTGCTCGATGGAGATAGCAAGGACTGCTGAGAGCCCAGGTCCCTCTGCACCTTCAGATGGTCATGTTGCTAAAGCAGATCTCTGCTCGGTCCTTGTTCTTTACTGTCTGCTGCTTTTGACTAGCTTCATCCTGTAGTTATTGCACTGTAATTATGAGATCAGTGTTATACTAAATACACAAGCTACAGTTTGTGTTGGAGCAACATTATCTTGTCGCAGAAGATAGAATGCAACTCTTAAGATGAAAACCATGATCAACCCTAAAAGCTAAACTATTGTCCTTCCTATTTTAAATATCGCGAGACTTCAACCACAGAAGCATATCATATCATATATTTATGCAACATTTTAATTAAGAGTAAAACATTAATAAAAGAATAAAACAATAAAGCTAACTCAAAGCAACATCAATTTCCTCGCCAGAGAATTAACTTAACTTCAGTGGTTAGGTGATTGAAAAACAAACTTGACTAGAACAGGTACTCAATTACTAATGCTTTTGACTTAAATTTAAAGTTAAATAAATTGCATGATCAACAATTTGCCTCTCCTGAAACTGATACCACCAGGTCTATGGCATAATTAGCAAACTGTGTGAGCTAATTGAAAATTTCATACATATCAAGAAATAGTCATTGAATATAATGTAACCTCCTTCAACAGTTTAAACCAGGTTAAACAATCATGCATTCCTTGAACCGCTACTTCCACATATCAAAACAACAGCCTTTCACAAATCTTCTCCTAGTTTTCGGTGCTTTTTGACTTTAATTGGTGGTATACTGTAGTATACTTCATTGCAGTAGAACTCCAAGTCCACGACACCTGATTCACGAAGAAAGATGAACGTTAGATCAATCACAAGCACTTCTGCAGCTATGAACATCAAATATAGGTTAAAATAATGCGGTGCCTTGGAGTTTCTGTCTTTACATCCTCAACACCAAAGAACCTCCCACCCCACCAAAATAAAAGTATACCACAGCCATGTACAAGTCCATTTAAAGTTTTGTACCCTTACCAAAGTAGTTCATATAAAGGTTTGTATGGGAAAAAAAGAGAGTATAGTCTAACGTGTTCTGTTTTCCACTTTATTATAAAGGAGGAAACTTGAATTTGCAATTTTTACCTAGCTTGCATGCTTCTTTCTGATCCAAGCAGGATTGCTTTAAAGGTGATTCATCAGTCCTCCCTTCACCTCCCTGCATCGCATGGTACAAATCTAAGCAAAGCAAAGAAAGCAAAAGTGCACTGAAATGCTAAATTGCAGCATGCATCTAAAACTGTACTCAGCTTTAGATCTTTGAAGAAATGGAAGTGAGTTAAAAATACACAAATACCAAGTATAGTAAACTCGCCTGTCTCAAAATATCATCTGACAACTTACAGAGCAACACAACTTGAACTGACTTGACAGCACAAAAATGATTTGCATCATTGGGAGCAAGACAACTAGTTTTTTGTTACTAGTTCCAAAAATAGCTACAAGATGACCAGCAACAGGATGCAGAAACATGTCAGACAACCATCATGCATTCCTATTATCAGTCTTGTCTGCAAGACATTTTTCTACTGCTTCATCACAAAGCTCAAGCGCCAAATCAAAGTTCCCTTGTTCATAGTTCATATCTGCAAAGATAGAGTACAGTGCTTTATCTGCCAATAAACCATATCTTCTCATCTCTTCAAACATTTCTTTCGCCTCAGAAAACTTTTTCCTCTTTAAAAACCCTTTGATGAGTGCATGATAAGTCTCTAATGTCGGGGTGAATCCCTTCTTGATCATTTCCTTGTGCAAAAACCAAGCCTCTTTCATATTTCTAGCTTTGCAATGTCCTCGTATCAATATGTTGAAGGTATTGGCATTTGGTACAACTCCTTGGCCCAGCATCACCTTGTAAATTTCTGACGTCATACACATATTATTTCGCACACTATACTGCTTCATAAGAGAATTGTAAGTAGTAGCATTTGGTATTATACCCTTCTCCAACATCCACTTCAACAGTTTATCACCCTCTTCTAGCATCCCTGACATACAAAAGCCATTCATCAGAACGTTGAATGTAACTATTGTGGGTTGGAGTCCTCTGAGCAACATTTGACGTAGTAGTCCATGAGCCTTGCCCATCTCTCCTAATTTACAATAAGCATCCATTAGAGTAGTATAGGTAAAAGCATCAGGACAGATCCCTGCAGCTTCCATATCTTCCATCAACTTTACCGCTTGATTCACATCTCCAGCTTTACAAAAACCATTAACAAGTGAGTTGTATGTGTAAATATTCAGTTCAAGACCCTTTCCACACATCTCGTGGAGAAGTTCATTTGCTGTTTCAAGTTCCCCTAGTTTACAGAGCCCATCTACTAGTGTAGTGTAAGTCACAATATTTGGCACAAACTGCATCTGAACCATTTTGTTGTGAAGAGAAAAGGCTGCCTTTATCTCCCCTGCCTTGCAATAACCATCAATAAGTGTTGTATAAATGAATTCATCAGGTTCTAACCCCCGGCCAAGCATATAATTCAACAACTTATCTGCTTCAGCAATATTTCCAGTTTGACACAGACCAGAAATAAGGGCAGTATATGTTATCAAATCAGGGGTAATGTTAAGACTCTGCATCTCATTGAATAGACTGTATGCAGCACTTATGTTTCCAGTTTTGCAGAAGCCATCTATAAGAGTTGTGTAAACAACATTATCTGGAGTGATTCCCTGGGAAGTCATCTCCCTCAGGATTTTCTCGGCATCATGCACTTTGCCTCTCTTAGACAAAAGAAGAATTATACTGTTAAAAGTAAATGCATTTGGCTTCAATCCTTTTACTTGCATTTCTTCGATGATCTTCATCACTGATTCAAGCTGTCCAGCAGCACAGTATCCATTAATCACAGTGCTGTAACTTACAACATCAGGCATACAGCCCCTCAGCTCCATTTGCAGGAGTAAGTTATGAGCTTCTTTAACTTTCCCTATCCGACAAAGAGAATGGATCACTATATTATGAGATTCATTGTCCCAGCAAACACCCACTTCAGAAAATTCATGAAAGACCTTTAGCATCATTTTGTGCCCCTCAATCTCATGAGAGAGACGTGAAAGGAAAAAGTTACATGAAGAGACAGATAGAACTAAGCCATAGTGCAACATTTTATCAAAAAGTTTTCTTCCATAATCTAGACTTCCTAACTCAACAAGCACTTGGAAGAAAATATCAAAAACAAATGGATTAGAACCCCAATCCTTATAAGTGTATATTAACTTTTCAAGAAACTGGGGGAAGAAAACTGTCACATCTACACTGGGTCTTGCCCAAAAATCATGAATAAGCCTATGTACTGTCCTTGCATCTTTTTGTGCAGCAGCAATATGAACAATAATACAACGTACCTCAATTAATGGGTCCCTCCGTTGACACCACCAATCAAAGAAATCTATAACCAGTTTGTAATCATTCTTTATGGTCATGAGAACCCAAACGATGTGGTCAGGTTTGATTTTTGATTCAAAGGGCTTTAAGACACGCCGAATGTGCTCAGAGTAACGTTGCTTAATAGAAGTCGATACGTGCTGCACAAGTTCAGAGTCTCTAATGGAGGGTTTTTTAGGTGAATAATCCGGAAAAGGTCTTGCAGCAGTTAAAGTTAGGCAAGAAAGCTTTTCAACTGCAGAATTAGTTGAATATGAAAAGAATGACATGTGTTTTGTCACAGAACCCAAGTATCGATGAAAAGACAAAACTTGACAATGGTAAGGAAAAACAAAAGCAGAACACCTCCTCATATCTCTTTGAGAGAGCCATTAAAGCTTGCAAATGCCATGGCTCTCCTCCATGTATAAGATCAATTTATAGAAACTTCATCTCTGTCACCTGTAAAACAAATAGGATGATCACATTAAACATTGATTATTGTAACTTTTTGTTAAGAAGTCAATTTCTGCAAATGCAACATCAAGAAAATAAGGAAATTGAATAAAGTAAAAAAATCAACCTATCTGATGCTGCTGCTTTTGACAACAACAACAACAACTTAAACGGTGTAACCCCACAAGTGTGGTCTGAATGGAAGAGATAAATCAAGATATTTGTCACATTAGGAGGATGCCAGTGAAGGAGAAGGAACTTGGATTTGCCGGAAAAAGAGATCGACTTCAAAAAATATTGTTTTATCATAAAGAACCTATCTTTGAAACCCAATTCTCAAATTCTCAATCCCAATTACAACAAGAAACAACAAAATACCCACTGTAGTCCCACAAAGTGTTGTCTTGGGAGGATAGAGTGTACACAGACCTTACCCCTACCTCTGAGGTAGAGAGCTGTTTCCGATAGACCTCGGCAAATAAAAAACAGATGGATGGAAGAAAGTACAAGAAAACATAAGTAGGGAAACTGGAAAGTGGGTGTTTTCTGGTCAGATTTCTTGGTGGAGAAAGTAGTGAAGGTTGGCTGATGCTGTTATTGCTTCACCAATAAATAAACATCCATAACAGAAACAGCTAACTTAAACATTGAACTCACTATTCAACAAAAGGGCTTGCTCAATGCTCGGATAGTAAGCATCCTCCACCTCCAACTCTAAGATTATGAGTTCGAATCACCAAAGAGCATAAAGCTAGGAGCTTAAATTTTATTTTATTTTATTTTTAAAAAAAAACTCAATATCCTGTCACACACCCAATTGATATATAAATGCTAATTCTCTTATTCTAAATACAGAATTAACATATTCCATCCATAACAGAGTCTACAAGATAAGCTATTCTCAAACTGTAAGCTAAAAAATTGGAAATTAACTCAAGAAAACATACAAATAGAAGCACAAAATGACATTTTCAAGCTTAATTTATGAATAATCATTCAAAAAGGGTATTAGGGTTCTTACTAACATACCATTCTTCGTCGGAGAAGAAAGCTGGCTATTGAATCCTCTGGTTATCAATTTGGGCCTCTGAAAATATCCATTTCTTGGCAATTGATGGGCCGAACATATGTTAGAATTAAGAAATTTATGGGCTTAGATTTGACAACCAAGTTACACATTTTGTTGGTCGACTAAAAATAATTATATTCGCTAGTCAAATATATTAGAAAAGATATATTATTTTATAATCGGAAAAAACATATATTTTATGTGCGGTATATTTATATTAATACATGCAAAAAAATATTTGTTTATTTTGGTGGGTGGTATTATGTAATATTCCTATATTTATTACTCATATCTAAAGCAAAACAATCCAAATTTCATTAGTTTAGGATTTAATTATTTTTCTTCACTTTAGTTTTCGAAATTAAAGGTACAACATTTCCTTTGCCAGATACACTCAGATTCATGTATCTCGAATACTTACAAATCAAATTAGGTGTAATTTATTTAGATACATTGTATATATTAAGGCGTGATTTGCATGTATATGAGATACGATAACTCTCTCGCTCGCCTTTCTCTCTCTCTTTATGTCTCTGATCTCCTAGATATGTACATGATTTGCATATATATGAGATACTTTAACTCTCTCGCTCGCCTCTCTTCCAATGTCTCTGATATCCCAAATACTTAGTGTTAAAATTAGTAGTCATTGGCCAATCTCCTCTCTCTCTTTTGGTTACAATAAGAAGTACTAAATAAAATACCTCAAAAATATTTGTACAGATGAATTTCATATTCTTGAACATACTTTTACAAATCAATAAATCTTTTTTATGTTTGTATTTATTGTTTGTCAGATAATCCACACATTGATTTGCCTCTCTCCAAATACGACCAACTATGAATTTTAATAAATATATATAGCCATTGCATCTCCACGTAAAGACAATAACCAAAATATAAGATCTTATTTTTCTGAAAATATCATTTTTGTTTTTGTTAGTATCCAAATAATTAAAACTGTTTGAAAATTTGTCATTATACTTTGGTTTCAAACTTTCAATACTGGCTGTGAGGCACTGAAAAAAATAATCAAGGGAATAAAGTTAATAGGTTGTAGATAAGGTATACTCCCCTTCTTCTTTTCTTCCCCTATTTTATATTCCTACAGTTTTATTTTATGTCGCGATATTTAATTTGACATAATTTTAATTTAAGAAAGAAAGCAAACAAATCATATACTAAAACTTTTTTTTTTTTGAATTTTTTATTTTATATACCATGATATTTATATAATACTTATAAGTTAGAACTATATCATTAAAGACAATAATATTTAACAGTCTCCAAATAAATTAAGGAAGGTAT
>JAJOOH010014766.1:0-36114 GCA_029582605.1 Solanum gracilifrons | reverse complement strand
TGTGAATATGATAAACAAGTTTTATAAATACAGGTCCAATAAAAGTAGATCTAGTAATGAATTAATACACAAATGGAACATAACAATTTATATTTTAGCTACTCGACATAGTTAAAAATTAATATTTAAGTTGCATACCTAGGTGCAGAAGGTGTCCACACTTCAACTTGGCAATGGACCTGCTATTATTGTTCGTAACAACCTCCAAGCAAATGGAGCAATCCGGGGCATTCATGTTGTTGATAGGAAATGAATATTTAGATTAAAATATTGGAGATGAAAAATAATATTTTATTACAGATTCAATTTGATGAGCTTGAAGAATATCAACCCTGAACACACAAATTCTTAGAGAAAAGTAGTAAAAAGCTAATTAATTAAGACCGGGGTATGATATATACATTCATATATATAATCAAATCATTTATATGAAAAAACTTTATTAGTAACAACCTTTGTAAATTGTAAATTTGAAATTTGGATGAACAAATTGAAAAACTATTTGAGGAGTTTTAGTAAAAAAAAAAAACGTTGCACATATAAAATCACTTATAGCATAAAAATTGTTATATTATATATTGTGTAATTTAAATGTGTCATAATTTCATTCTTAGCTGGGTCGTAACTAAACTCATATAAGACAAGATATAGATAATTCAATAGTAATTGACTTTTGTTGAATTTGGTGTTATATTTTTTATTTCAAGATTTTTTTCTAGTATCTTTATGTATATTGTGATTTCATAATGCTAATAAAATTTTTGTATTACAAAAAAACTGAGGTGTGAAAGCTCTTGAATTGTGAATGAAAATTAACTTTCTTGATTGAAGTTGTTTATATATATTATTTACTTTGAGCAATTCCAATAAATCATAACTCTGCATTGCAATATAAGTCATTAACTTCTGAAAGTTACAAAATTTAATTGAAAATTACTTCATCTGTTTCATTAATGTGAAGTGGTATGATTGGTCAAAGAATTTAAAACTAGATGAAAATTGTAATTAATGTAGTCAAAATGATAGCAATTTTTAGCTAATGATTTGGCACTACATGCCATTGACAAATAATTACCTATTTATTGAAACTTCTTTTATCCGGTAATCATAAGAAAATAAATTATAAATTATAAATCCTAACCCACCCATAGATTAGTTAATCTTTCACCCAACAACGACAATAAATAATAAAGCGGAAAAAGTAAAGTAATAGAGTAATAAGTCTTATATCAAGCTTTCATAAAATCATATATCATGTGTGGAAGATATTAAAAATGCACAAAATATTGTGTCACGGTGTAATAACATCTAAAACGAATTATAAATGTTCTACACAACAAAACTATTGGATATCTAAAAGACTAGTAAATAAGATAAAAAGAAGCTCGGCTCTTGCTCCGAAAATAATTAGAAAGCTTTAAACTGGACACAGTCTTAGACTAACTAGATTAGCTGGGTTTTATAGTGTTAGGATCTGCATCAAAAAGATGCACCAGGAATAGTATGAGGAAAAAAAAACACGCATACTCAATAAGTTTCAAAGGCCGATTGTCACAATCAAAATCTGAATAGACCAAACTGGCACCAAAACTATGTAAGGCCGAGCGTACCAAAAATAGAGTGTATCTTCTGATGTATGTCTAAGGACAAGGAGGCATTCAAATATATCAATCTACTAATATAATAGCCTAACAATATGAGTTTATAAACTCAAGTCCAATAAGGCTGAACTTAAAGATACTCACTAATCACAGGGCAATTAAGGATGCCACAAGATACATAACAACACTGTTGAGTTCGGCATCAGAGTCAACAACTAAATATAAATGACGACACGTCCATAATCAAGATACTTTCATACAATATAACTCTACAAACCTCTAATAGCATAACACATATCGCGTGGCCGGGATACGACTCCTACCTGCATGTCACTGTACTTAAGTAAGATAAAATTCAGACCCTCTAGCTTAAAAAATATAGAAAGAAACTGTTAAGATATCCCACATCGGTAGAGGGATGGGAATTTGGTCTCCTTAGATAGACTTGGACAAACCTCCCCTCGTGAGCTAGCTTTTGGGGTTGTGTTAAGCCCAAGCGTCATATCTTTACATGGTATCAAAGCCTGCAGGCCCATCCTAATTTGTTGTTCACCGATGACAGGACCTCATTTAGAAGTGTTCACACTCCAGTTGAGGTCTGGACATTTGGGGGAGTGTTAGGATGTCCCACATCGGTAGAGAAAAAGGGAATTTGGTCTCCTTATATGGACTTGGGCAAACCTCCCCTTATTAGATAGCTTTCGGGGTTGAGTTAGACCTAAGTATCATATCTTTACAGAAAAGAGCTTACCAACTCAAATATTGAACTCAACAACTCCTATTGAAGAGGTCTTCCTAAGCCTCTACCTGAATAAGAAACACGAAATACAGAGCCTACGTAAATGAGACGTTTGTACAAATGAAATGTGTAGATATGCACGGAATGAATAAACATATGCTCAGCTTTAACAAACTACATGTATAAGAGTCGGTCTAAATTTTGAATGCCACATCAGGCAATTAACCTGGAAACAAAAGACTCTTGCTAAACCTTGTAGGCATAGTTACTACAAGTATATGACATAAAAGTTTTTCTTTTGTCGTACAAGCATCATCAAGGGCTTGCAAGTAATAAATTTTTAGCTTCTTATATAAATGGGTATCATCAATGGCTCATATGTATAATACAATAAAGAGGTGTCCTTAAGGACCCAGAAATATAATACAACATATGGGCATCATTAATGACCCTTAAATATACTACATTAGAGGGCATCACTAAGGGTTCATAAATATAATACCACATATGGTCATCTTTAAGGTCCCATATATGTAATGTCTTATCTCTCATTTACTTATATAACTCATTTGTAAACTCTGTAAAGAAATTACTCAGCGACTCTCTTCCATGATTATTACAACTTTAATTCTATCTCCATAATTAGACTCGAGAGCGATCATAAATAGAGCTCATTATTTCTTGATATATTTGCTCAATTCAACTTCCACACTCAAGTAGGAGTTGAGTCTCGACTCGACTCAACCCGATATTATATTATTCATCAATTCTAGTTATTTTTTTAATTACTTTAAACTCGTGTATGAATAAGGATTCAACATATTTCTTTTCAATCATAATTATAACAAATCTAGCTCATAGTGAGTTACGTATACAGTGTATTCTCATGTGAATGAATGGGCTGTAACACCTTTTCTCATTGGGAATATTCGTCCTCAAATTTAACTAATTGCATGCGGGGATTAAGGCTATGAATTCTTTTAAACTTTCAACAGAGGTTCCTCTATATATGACCATCCCAAATCTGAAAATCAACTAAAACCAACCTACACGTGGAAATTCTAAACATAACAATAAAACTATTATTGAAAAATTATCAATAATCATCGTATGAAACAAATTTCAACTTAAGAGGCTGATCTTAACCTTACCTATATAGAATAGTATACAACATATAAGCATCCCAATAACCCCACGAAGATCTCTACGTACTTGTCCAGGACAAGTGAGATCTTCGCCATGCGTGCCTAGGAGCAACTCAAACAAAGAAGAGTTTGGTCCAATCTGAATTTAGGCACGGCCTGCCCGTCTACTGCTAGGTCTTAGAATTTATAACGTTCACCCTGAGGTTATTTGATAATAAACGTATTGTAAGGTTCTTAACTTGTGAGAATGTAAGTCCTTAGGCGTATATTGAATGCACAATTAAACTATTAGAACATGTAATCTTATGTTCAAATGAGTTGTGGATCAATAATTCGGGAGCATGTGTATTAGTGACCTCTAAAATAGGTAGAAAGTTGGCGAATAAACTATAATCTGAAACTTATCGGGCAATCTTGTAAGCAGGAGGCATACATAATGTTTCTAACATGAACTTTTAGAATGTAAAAACACTTATAACATACAATTATTCAATTATGATGCATTAGTCCTATAACAATTAATTAATAACTTGCACATTTACAACCTTTAAAAATGGATAACAAATAAAATAATGACCTACAAGGGTTGTTTCATACAAAGTGTTACTTATTATATGGTCTATCATGTGGAATCAAATAACCTACGACTTGTAAGCGTATAGTCTCTAACATGTATGCATGTAATATGTGATCAAGTGTTCTAGCAGGTAGGTTATTTATTGATGTCACCCAATTACACCCTCATATGGGAATAAAACGGTTGCTGTCAATAAATAGTAACCAAGCAAGGTTGGGGTCGAGTCCTACAAAGAGCGTGATGAGAGAAATTACCATTTGTTAATGAATTCCTATCTGATAACTACAATTTCAAATGTGGGTTTTAAATTGGGATTTATGAACTAGATTATACTTGAATTTGTTGTAAGGATTAAAATTAAACTAGAGTTGTGGTTCCTAGACACCGGAATTTAAACAAGTAATTAATTTACTATCAACTCATACAAGTGTGTTTATTGTGCAAAATTGACAAACATGTTTGTCTACTAAAGTCTCTCGGCCAAATCAGAAGAATTTCACCCTAAGTCCTTCCAACCCGTCCTTGGGTGCCGAATTAAATTACTCATCAATATCATATGTTATCTCTATCTCAAATCCATGTTAATTTTTTTCTAATCTTGAATTTTTTTCATGACCCAAAAATGGATGTGATGACACTTGTCTATTCCCATTGAGACAAGTTAGCCTCAACGCAATGAAATGAAAGAAAAACAGAATTACAGTAAAAACAAGAACAAGATAAAACAGAAAATTTATTATTCTATTTAAACTCCCAAAATATGGTCGTCACTTGTACAAGCCACTAAATACATAAGTTCAGAATTAAGAAATAAATACATATCTCATTCATTGTTTCTCTAATAGAACAAAGTGTAAAAAAAGGAAAGTGAGGGTCTGCTGAATGACAAGAAACTACCTCTCAAGTCCTTGACATGCCTCGAGATTAAGAGAAGAAGAAAGAGGTCACACGTGTTCGGGCTCGAAATCTACACAAGTGTAGAAGCAACGGGTGAGTACCAATAACACGGTACCCAACAAGTACCCTACTAAACAAAGCAACTAGCTAGAAAACAGATATCTCTTACACTCAAACCGAACCTCCTCAAACTACAACCTGCGCAAAAATCAGTCCAACCTAGCAATTCTACAATACACAGCTCACAGGCTCAGTATTCATAGTTCAATTCTTCGCAATTTAACAATTAAATAGTTCAAATAAGTCTATCTCAATGTCAAGTAGTTCATTTACACGCAACAAGTACATCAATCACAATTAGCAAACAAGTCACACATAGACAACAATGACATCAATTCACAATGACAAACCTCTCACTGGAACACTTGCCCGTTAGCATAATATCACTAGTATCAAATCAGTAGCCGAAACAAGTTCCTATCGGCACAATATCACTAGCCGAAACCATTTCCCATCGGCTTTAGATCAAATCACTAATCAAAACTATTTCCCATCATCTTTATATCAAATCATTAGCTGGAACCATTTCCCATCGGCTTTATATAAAATCACTAGCCGGAACCATTTCCCATCGGCTTTAAATAAAATCACTAGCCGGAACCATTTCCCATTCGATTTATAAATACTTTCCAAATATGACCTCGCCAGAACAACACTCATAGACAAAGATCTCGGCATAATAACACTCACCCGCAAAGAACTCGGAATAATAACTCTCTCCAACAAAGACCTCGGCATTACAATCATCACATGACTCATCTCGGAGTTCAATGATGACAGCACACAAGCAATATCACACCACATAGAGGAGACAACTATTTACACAATTCAAGTCGACATTCATGCTTTCAAGCATTTCATTGATCATTCAATAAGGGTTACATTAGAGCAATTCACATCATCATGTTCAACACATAGTCCTTTTCATTTCAAACCCTTTTTATTCATTTAGATGTAACAAGTGGACAATTTAACCCTTCACCTCATCTCCATTACCCCCAACACACAAGCAACGAAGGAAACATATGAATTCCACTACAATACAAGGTTTAGGAAGCCAATTGCCTTAATTCAATCACCAATCACTTCAAGAGTTGACTCTTCCCCTTGCGAACCACTTCATAAGCCATACAATCTAAAATAATCAAGTATTCACAATCACCCATTAGAAACAACACTTCCCACAACAATTATGTAAAGAAATTGGTCAACCAACTCAAAACCCAATATCAAAATGGAGGTTTGAATCAGGAAAACAATACTTCAAAATGATGTTAAAGGATTTAGTAGCTAATTAGTGAAATGCCGTTTTGAAAAAATGGATTCAAAACCACTTTAAAATCACCATTTTACTAAATTCTTGGGTTCTTGAAAAATCTTGTCTTTAACCCACCAAAATCCCAAAATTTGATGTTAAAACTCATTATTAATCAATGGAAAATGAAGGTTTAGGATTAAGATCACTTATCCAAATGATCTAGCATAGAAAATCCTTCTGAAATTCACCTAGAAGGGTTCCCAAAGTTCAAAAATGGTGAAATTGGGGTTAAACCCCAAATGAGCAGTAAAACCCCTCTTTGATGTCGCACAAGCGACAAGGGGTTCCCTAAAGCGAACCCTGCCATACACACGAGCGTCACTTAAGAGAAGCCTCTTTCGCAAAAGCGAAGGTCGCTTAAGCAAAGGTCTCATAGATGGCTGACCTTTGCAAAAGCGAGGCCTGCAGACACTATCAACTTCAGCCAATTTCCAAAACATTGAAACGACCCTTGGGATTCGTTCGGAACCTCAGTACACACAAAAAACATATGCCAATATATTATACTCGACGCTCCAAACTCAATGAAATTGTCAAAATATTAATATGAGTTCTCCTTGACTCGAGATCCATGAAAACCACAAGAAACTAACTCACTCCTAAAAAGGCTAAAGTAAGCTCGGGATCTCTCAAAAATCAACCAAGACCTCACCTAGGCCTAAAATCATCACCCAAACCCAATGAAACTCTCTTAATACCAATCCCAAAATCTAAACTCCGAATGTTAAACAAAGTCAACCCAGATGTTCAAATTTGCATAATTTCACAACTTCTTACCTCAAATCCTCAAGAAGACTCAGAATCTAAAATTGAAACCTCCCACGGATCAAATTTCCCATTTTGGGACTGATGGAATCAATGGAATTCCATTCCAACACTCGAACCTCCAAAAGACCCTACAACCACATTCTTGACAACTTAGCCTTTAAAACACATAAACTTACCAAATTCTCAACTTTTAATTCAAAGTTCAAAATCAACCTTTCAAACTCAATCAAAAATGACTCGAGGTCGATAACCAGAGGGGTTAAACAGTAAATCTACGAAATATTCTCAAAATGAACGATCGGGTCATTACATTATCCTCCACTAAAAACCATGTTCTTCCTCGAATATAAAGCAAAAGAAAGTACCTAAAGCTTCAAAAAGCTGAGGATATCTGGCACGCATATCAGACTCTATCTCCCAAGTAGCCTCACCAACTGAATGATGCTTCAATTGCAACTTCATTGAAGTGATATCCACGCTCCTAAACTTTTGGACTTGCATATCCAAAATGATTATAGGGTCCTCATCAAAGGATAAGTCTGGACCCGACTCAACTAAATCAAGGGAAAGTAAATGGGACTCATACGACACCTACTTCTGAAGCATGGAGACATGAAACTTAAGATGCACAATTGACAAACTAGGTGGCGAGATCAAATTATAGACCACCTATCCCACACAACTCAGAATCTCAAAGGGTCTAATGAATCAAGGGCTAAGCTTGCCTTTCTTTCTAAACCTCATCACACCTTTCATGGGTGACACTCAAATCAATCATTATCACCCTCCATGAATACTAGGGCTAAAACTCTATGATCATCATAACTCTTCTGTCGACACTGGGTTGTCAACAATCTACCCTGAATCATACGAACCTGCTACATATCATCACTAACTAATTTTGTATCCAATAAGTCCATCTCAGCTGAATCAAGCCATGCGATCAGATATGTACACAGTATGTTATATAATTACTCAAATGGGGCCATCTTAATACTGGAATGATAATTGTTGTTATAGGAAAACTCTGCTAAGGGCAAATGTTGATCCCACCTAGCACCAATAAATCACATAAGCTTGATGCATGTCCTCTAACACCTGAATCGTCCGCTCAGGCTGACTATCTGTCTGAGGATGGAAGGTTTTACTCATATATAACCGAGTACACAAACCATGTTGTAATGCCTTCTAGAAATAGGAAGTGAGTGGGAACCTCGATTGGAGACAATAGAAATTGGTACCCCATATAGTCGCACAATCTGACTATTATAAATGTAACACCCTATATCAGAAAAAGGAAAATGAAACGAATAGGGGGAAAACTATAGGTGCCGGCCACAAGGGCCATCCATGGCCCGTTGATGTGACCACAGACCGTAGCTGTGGTCCGTGGATGGCCCTACCTAAGGGAGGTTTGGAGGCCAGAACCATGACCTAACCAATGGACCGTTGGTCAGACCATAGTCCGTGGTTAGGGCCCATAGTTCGATGGCCTAAATCCCAACTTTCTAACGACCAACAACGGTCCACTAGGACGGGCCGTGGGTTAGACCACGGTCGAATCGACTGGGGTGGTCCGTAGTTGGTAGGTCTGTGGTTAAGTCAAGGGTAGTTAGGTCTTTTCTTAATTAATCACTTCCAATACTATATCATTTTACCCTTCACTAAGACCCTTGTATAAGTGATTTCAGCCCCCAAATTAGCCCATCCACTTCATTCTTCCAAATTCAAAAAGAAGATCAATTCTCCTCTCCAAACTATTTCTCTCTCTAGAAACTTGAAGAAGAAGTATTCAACCTGGGGTTTCAAGTCAAAGTCTTAATTCCACCATTGAAGGCTAGCATTTGGATTAAAGTTATGATAATTTTCATCCATGGATTCCTCCCATTCATGGAGTTCCCAAATTCCTCTATTTCTAAGGTAGAATTCCCCAATTAAGTTAGGGTTTTCTTCAATTATCATGTGTTCTTTTCATTATTAATTTAAATGATTGAATTATGGTATTTTCTGCAAGAATTGATGAAATATTATGATTTTATGATGATTTTCCCATGAACTCATATAATCCCCATGTTTTCAAGTTTTGAATCATAGGTGTGGGATCTTGATATTAAAGGAAGAGTTTTATGAAATTCGGCATGTTTTGCAAGATTTACATGTATTTATGATGAAATCCATATCTAATCCATATTTTTTAAATGTTGATGATTGAAAGTGGGTTTTGAACCACAAGACATAACCTATGGACTTATGGATTTTCTTATGAAATCTATGCAAATGTTTTAAGGTGCTTTGAGAGTAAAGTACCAATGATCACGATGTGTTATTGAAAGGATTTTCTCATGTGCACATAAGAGTTAGATGTGAAAGGTTTTCTCACATAACAAAGGATTCTAAGGTTGAAAGACTTTCTCACATAATTGAATCAAAGATTAAGAGCTATCCTAATGAAACTAGCTTGGATTGGTTATCCTACGATACCTTTCCATGGATGATGATTTAGCTTGGATTAGCATGATGACGTGCCTTTCAATGGATAATAGGAACAATAAGAAAGGACTACTTCGTGGGATTTATGATTAGCATCGAGAGGATATTGAGATGGAAGCTCGCCCGTTAGTAGAGGTTAGGTTTCTACAAGCAATCTCCTTATCCCTTACCTATGTGCCCCCATAGGATGATTGTCTCGAGAGACTTTAGTTAGTGGATCCACTTAAGCTAGAAATTCATGGTTCTACTTGGCACGTAGGACAATCCTTTTTTGGTGTGGGAGACATCAGGGGATCATGTTATAAATCACATGGTCATTATGTTGGTTAAGTCTAATTCCCCACATTAATAATGAACTAAGGTTACTTCAAGAAGTATCGTATATGAGTTCAAAGGTTTTAAACATGATATTAGCTTGCATTGACCATGATTTTATGACTTGTGTTATCTAACACTAGGTTCAACAGAGGGGTCCCCATTGATTACCCCTCACTAGATGCACCCATGTTAAGCCTAACAACTGAACTTTGTTCAACTGTAGGGTCCCCAAAATATTCCCCCTCACAAGGTACATCCTCCAAAACTTACTTAGTAATTTTAGACACACCCAATACAGATTCCCCCTAAGAACCAGCACAACCTACTTTCTACACAACAACCTCTATTTTATAAGGCACCAAAGTAGAGGTGTCATCCACCGAAGTCATCTCAACCTTAACATCAGATACACCATCACACTAAGAATCTCCAAGAAAGTCATTAAGAAACATAAATTGTAATTAATCAAGCATAGACATGTTTCTTGTAGAACACTTTATTCCACAATTTTAGAAAAAGATGATTTCTTGGTTAAGAAGTTTATTGAAGAGAAGGGTGTGAGTTGTAGAGACACACTGGGATAAGGCTTTAAATAGGCTTTTTGTAACACCCCATAAATTTTTTGAACTGAGAATCGAACCATCCTTCGTTGTGAGTAGGATGTTATAGAGGAATTTAAAATATCTTGAGTGTTGAGGTCACAATATGTAGCACCTTGAGTTCCAAGAAGAACTAAAAGAGAATTCATTCAAGTCACTCCTTGTTGGATGAAAAAGGCAAAAAAAATTGAAAGATTTTGAGAGACATAAGGTTTCTTTTACTGCAAAACTTTCTTACTTAAAAACTAAAACTCCTATTGCCCTTTTATAGGCTTACAATTAACTACTAAAGCTAAAATAAAGCAACACACGAATAATGGAAAACATGAAAAAGTGGTAAACATGGTCAAACTATTTTGAAGAATTAGTCAACTCTCCCCCTTTCTTCAAAATCACAAACTCCCATTTGTGGTCTGAAGAAGTCATACTTGTTGTGGGGAAGCGACTTCATAAGAACATCAACAGACTATTCATTTGTGCCACAAAATTCCAGTGAGATTATTCCACCAGTGACTAGATCGCGAATAAAGTGATAGCGAGTGTCGATGTGCTTCATTCTACTGTGAAAAACAGGATATTTTGTCATAGCAATTGTCACCTTGTTGTCACACCATATTTCCGTTAGACCAATATGTTGTTGTTTAAGATATGCTAACAATTTCCTTAACCAAACAGCTTGACAACATGCTGAAGTTGCATCCATGTATTCTTCTTCCAAAGATGACAAAGCTACTGTATCTTTTTTATTGAACTCCATGAGACTGCTCTAGAGCCAAGACTAAAAACGTTCCCAGATGTGCTCCTGCGATCATCAAAGCTACCTGCCCAATCACTATCAGTAAAGCCAATTAATCTAAACCTAATACTTTTGAGTACCAAATTCTGTGAATTGATGTGCGAGAAACATATCACAAGATCCTCTTGGCTGCACCTAGGTGTTACTTTGAAGGACTATGCATAAACCTTGAAATCAAACTGACAGAAAATGCTATATTGGGCCTTGTGTGCGATAAGTAGTTTAGACCACCAACCAAGCTCCTATAATAAGAAGCATTTGTTGCACCTCTACCATCATCGAGTACCAAATTCTCATTCATATTCATAGGCGTGGGAGACGGATTACAATTTAGCATGTTGAATCTCTTTAAAAGTTTAGTCGCATATTTCCTTTGTGAAATAAAAATTCCATCCGAAACTTGTCTCACCTCAAGCCCAAGAAAATAATCCAACATACCCAAGTCGGACATCTCAAATTTACTCATCATGCAACTCTTAAATTCAGAAACAATAGATTCACAAGAGCCTATATATATAATATCATCGACATAAAGACAAACAACCAGAAAGTCACTATCACCTAGCTTATTCACATACAGTGTAGGTTCATTATCACTTTTTCTGAACTGATGCTCTTGAAAAAAAAGAGTCAATTTTACTATACCATGCCCGTGGTGCTTGCTTTAAACCGTACAACGCCTTTTTTAACCTGCATACTTTGCTCTTTCCTTTACTAAAAATGAAGCCTTCAGGTTGGCAAACATAAACTTCTTCTTGTAAGTTGCCATTTAGAAAACCAGACTTAACATCAAATTGGTACACAGGCAAACCAACTTGAGCAGCCAAGGCTAGAGTAGTTCTAACCGTTTTAAAGAGAGCTACTGGTGAGAACGTCTCATCAAAGTTGATGCCTTGTTGGTGAGAGTTTCCTTTTACAACAAGTCGAGCTTTATGCCTTTTGACACTTCCATCAACAGTGTACGTTGTTTTGAAAATCCATTTTGGCCCGATAACATTCTTCCCTTCTAGCAAATCAACTAGTTCCTAGGTCTGATTTTTCTCGATAGCCTGAATCTCTTCAATCATCGCATCATTCCACTCTGGTTGCTTTGCAGCTTCTTCATAACTTGTCGGTTCAATAGCTAACACGGTAAAGCTACAAGATGCATAAGCACCTTGCAGTAACCGGAATTTTGTTGGTGGCGTCTCGCTGGATGATGCCGAAGGTGGAGAACGAGAGCTTAATGGAGTAGAATTGTTGATACTTCCATGAGCAGTATGGTCAGTATTGCTACTACCAGGTGAGGAAAGCTCAAAACTTGTTGTTTCAAGTATCCCTGTATGCCCTACTTCTACGTGCGCTGGAATATGGATGACTGAATCCTCTTCCTTGTCGTTCCACTCCCAGGCTAATTCTTCATTAACTACATCATTCCTGCTAATAATCACTTTGCCACTAGTAGGATTATACAGTTTATATACTTTGGATTGAGGACTATAACCAATGAAAATGCATTTCTCTGATTTTTCATCTAGCTTAGAATGTAAATTAACCAAAGCATAATATATACAAACAAAAACTTTCAAGTGGCTTACTCGTGGTTTCCATCTCGTACATCCTTCATAAGGAGTTTAATTCAAAACGGCTTTTGTTGGAGAGATGTTTATGAGGTATAGAGTTGCAACCACTGCTTCTCCCCAGAAATGAACAAGAAGTCCCGTTGCATTAAGTAAGCTTCTGGCCATCTCAACCACAGTATGATTCTTTCGCTCGGCAACTCCATTTTGTTATGGCGAGTAAGGTGTTGTAAGCTCCCTGTAAATTTCATTGTCTGCACAAAACAAAGTAAAATCATTAGATAAAAATTCACCACCACGGTCTGTGTGAAGAGCGTTAATGTTACAGCCTATTTGCTTCTCCACGAATGCCTTGAATTTCCTGAAATTCTCAAACTCCTCTAATTTGAAATTCATAAAATAAGCCCAACTCATACGGCTATAATCATCAGTAAATAAAAGAAAATACCGAATCCCACCAAGTGACTCGGTCTTCATTGGTCCACATAGGTCGGAATGTGCAAGCTCAAGACAGCAGGCAGCTCTCCATGATTTTTGTACAGGAAATTATTTTCTACTTTGTTTCCCGAAGATGCAACCTTTACATAAATCAAGATCACCCATTTCTGGTAACCCAACTACCATATTCTTCTTAGTCAATAATTTCAGCCCATTAATGTTCAAATGGCCATAGCGAAGATGCCATAGTTGAGTTTCATTAACACCTTTAGAAATTAAGGCATTATTTTCCACACTTGAAACATTAAGGGGAAACATGTTATTTTGGGTCATACGCACAACTGTTATAGTCTAACTAGACATAATATCACTAACAACACATGAACTGTTTTTAAACAATATAGAGTAACCACTAGCCATCAATTGTCCAACACTCAGCAAATTATGTGCCAAACCTGGAACAAGATGCACATCACAAAGGAATTTTACATTACCCTGCATTGTCTTGAAGGCTATGGTTCCTTTGCCTTCAACTCAAACTTTCTTGTCATCACCAAGTCGAACCTCACTCTTTGTGACTCATCAAGGTATCTAAATAAAGACCTTATGCTAGTCATATGATTCGAGCATCCACTATCAATAAACCAAACATTATTAGTAATGTTGGTGATTGAAGAATGAGCCATGAAAAATTGACTTTCATTCTCTGTGTTCTCAGAGAAATTTGCTTGATTCTACTCATCCTTTTGCTTAGTCCAACAATATGTTTCAGTATGACCGAACTTCTTGCAATACTGGCACTAAAAGTCACTCTTGGGCTGACGAGTGTCATTGAATTGACTTTTGCCTCTACCGTTGCCTCGACCTCGGCCACGAAATCTACCTCTTCCTCTACCTCTGCCAGAAAAATTGGAGGATTTTTCTTTGGAGAAAGATGACTCCTCTTTCACCTGGAATGCTTTTTCATTTTCTTATGAGACCTGTTTATCCTATCTTCATGAGCTAATAAAGAACCCATTAATTCATGAAATGAATAATCAGATAAGTCCTTGGATTCTTCTATAGCAGCAACCACATGCTCAAATTTTTTGGTTAAAGATCTCAACACCTTTGCCACAACAATTTCATCACTAATATTCTCCCCATACTACATCATGAGATTAACAATGGAAGAAACTCTAGATATATAATTTTGAACAGATTAATTACTTTTCATAAGTAAAGTTTCAAAATCATGATGCAAAGTTTGTAATTTTACAACAATTACCTTCTTATCTCCCATATACTCCTGTTACAGAATTTCCCAAGCTTCGTGAGAATCTCTGCTGCTGAAATTCGGGGAAAGATATCATAATGTAGGGCTTGTTGAATCAGGAACAATGCCTTCGAGTCTTTCTTGCGATTCTCCCGTAGCCGTTTTGCATGGCCTTCATCCAGATCTACAAATCCACTGTCCACCAAGTCCCACAACTCTTGAGAGTTGAAGAGAGCCTTCATATTAAGACTCCAAAAATGATAATTCATCTCTTTAAAAATTGGAAGATGTTGGGAGTTACTATTAGAGTTTGCTGCCATTGTTTTCTGACTTGATATTTCTGGGGCTAAAATTTAATCTCTCGTTATTCTTAAAACTGGCGCTGATACCAAATTTGTGAGATGAAAAAGGCAAAAATAAATGAATGAGTTGGAGAGACAGAAGGTTTCTTTTACTGCAAAACTTTCTTACTTAAAAACTAAAACTCCTATTGCCCTTTTATAGGCTTACAATTAACTACTAAAGCTAAAATAAAGCAACACACAAATAATGGAAAGCATGGAAAAGTAGTAAACAGGGTCTACTACAATAAGAATATAATTTCATTGACTAAGTAAAATATAAACCCACTAATCCTAGAAAATATACCCACAAACTGATTTCTGCAAACTAACTATTTTGAAGAATTAGTCAACATTCCTGAGTCCGTTTAAGTTTTGGGTCAACTTCAAATGACCATAACTCTCATTACAGGATGAGTTAGATGGCCCATAAGATATCAAATGAAATGTCTATGAATTATCTTTCCAACGCCGCCGATTTTGCTAAGTTTCAACGCTGGATGAGTGAGATATGCCCTTTTGAAGTCAGTCTATCCAGTTAAGGAAAGTTACCCTAAAATAGTGAGGGGTGTTTTGGTATTTTCCTTACCCAATTAGATTTAATTCGTGTTTAGTAATTTTTTAGAGGTCTAACCTGATTAGGTTCAATTTTATAATCCTAATATACGCATAGGGTTTTAGTTGAGAGTTCCAGAAGAAAAAGAAGAGAAAAGAGGAGTAAAGAGAAATGATCAAGTCGTTCGTCGAGATTCTTGCGAGTTATTGTGGATTTTCGTCATGGATTTGATCCCTAAGAGGTATGTATTTTTCCATAGTGTTAGTTTTAGCCATCTACATGCCAAACATGATTTTCATATTCAAATTCGTCCATAAAGATTGAAATATTTAAGTTCTTGATAAGTGTTCTTGAAGTTTCATTCTAAATTTTGTTTTGTTGGGGTTTTGATGATTTCTTGAGATGCAAGTGAGTGTTTAGAGGGATGTATTGAGTATATTAGAGTGTTTATGTTAGGTAATCAAATCTAAGTGATTGGGGAAGAAACCGTTCGATTCTAGGCGAGTTGGGGTGAGGAAACGAGCAAAGAAATTTGACGGGCTTTCTAGGTTGGGGCCTGGCGCCTTGAGTCGGCCAGTCCAACATAAATTATCTTCTGTAGTTTAGGTTCTGGTGCCCCACGCCACTGAGTGCGCCAAGGTCGCCTGCCCCAACCAGTTCGGAGTCGGTTGCTCCGTTTGAGTTCTTTTAAAGTGTTCCTTCACTTTCTTTTGATTCTAATCACTCTAAACTACTTCTAAACACCTAGAAATCATTCATAACATGAATCATAATTAAAATTCAGGGTAGAGTTAAGAGTTAGGTCTTTAGAGCTCTTGCAAATATTTTGAGATAGTCCCTTTGAGTCCTTTTGAGGAGTGTTCTACAACTTCTAATATCTTCTTTCAAGACTCGAGTAAGTGAGTATGCAAATGAGGAGAATGTATTCATGAGCCTACTTTATGATCACGAGATCCTTCATATCATGAACCATAACTCTTGAATTCATAATTCAAATTTAAGAGAGAGATAAGAGTAGAGTTCAAGAAAGTCTTTGAGTTCAATTGTGAATCCTTTCAGATGAACTATCGATTTGAACTAAGTTTTGAGGAAGTAAGTATGAGAATGAGAATAGTCGTATACATGAGTTCCATAATGTCGAGTCATTCATGCTCATAGATTCCGTATGAACTCCATACATTGAGTGTCTTCGAGAGGAGTAGCATCTTCGAGTTCTAAGTCTTTGAGCATTGAGTTCCTAATACTTTTGAGATTTTATTCCTACTTATGGGACTACTACATGTTACGAATGAAGCCCTTGAGTTGAGTTGTTCAGGCCCATAATTCCGTATGAACCCTATGCGTCGAGCAGTCTAGAGATGAGTAGTAACATTTAGCAGTGAGTTCTGAGTACTGAGGTTCTTTATTACTATTAAGATCCCTGATTTGAGTCGTTCATGTTCATAATTCCACATGAACCCTATGATTTGAGTTATAAATTTTAAAAAGCTTTTTAAAGCCAACTCTTGAGTTCTTAAACTGAGTTTTGAGAAGGTAAAGATGAGTTTTGAGAAAAGAGATTTCTAAAACATGATTAGTATGACAATCGAGTACACCATAAATATATGAGTAGTATGGTATCTAGATATACCTTCAATGTTTCTGCAATATGACTTCCCGAGTCATCAATGATCATATTATAATACAATTTTTAAAGATTTTGAGAAAGAGCGGAGTTGAGTTCATTTTGTTTAAAATGATAAATGGGAACTAAGTATTCCTAAGAGTAAATGTTTCAAATTTAAGGTGAGAGAAAACTGAGATTTCCAAAAGAGTTTTGAGCAGTTTGAGTACAATCACTTTTCAGAGAAGGATTTTTGAGTAATAATCTCAAACCATAGAAAAGGTTATGATTATAAATATATGAGCTAGTTATATTTTTTGAGTAGTATTGAGCACCCATATGGGGGAGATTTCAGATAACTCACAACCCCCATAAACCATGAAGCCATGGGCAGAAAGGGTCATATTTTTTAGATGAATCCTTAATGCTTTTAGCATAGACTAGTAGATCCACTTAGTAGTTAGGTTGTATACCCCCGGCAAGGTATGGACGGCCCTGGCAGCATGAGGCAAAACGATATATCATCACATAGCTCATAGTGATGGTTGTCGATTGGAGAAACTCCCACAGAGATATTTTGTATTCTTTAATACATAGAGATATTTTGTATTCTTTAATACACAGAGATATTTTGTAATATTTAATACCCAGATATATTTTGTATTCTTTAATAGACAGAGATATATTGTATTATTTAATACACAGAGGTATTTTGTATTCTTTAATACACAGAGATATTCTGTATTCTTTAATACATAGAGATACTTTGTATTCTTATATACACAGAGTTTATTTTTTATTTTTATATAAAAATAGAGTTTATATTGTATCCTTGCATACAAACTGAATTACTATTGAATATTTCAGTATATTGAGTTGCTTTCTACTGTTTAAAAGCTATCCATATATTGCATATGTATTGTTGCTTTATATTGAGTTATGTATGCAGAATTAAGTGCCCAGAGTCGAATAACTTATAATTGAGTTGAGCCTTATTTCACTGAGTTAAATATATTATTATTGAGTTAAGCCTTACTTCACTTAGTTGGATATCTTATCTTTGAGTTGAGTATCTTATTCTTGAATTGAGTCTTATTTCACTGAGTTGAATATCTTACCATTGAGTTGAATCGTATTTTCTCTGAGTTGAGTTAAACTATGTTTCTTTGAGTTGAGTTGAGAAGAGGTAAGTATGTTTCTTTTCCATCAGTTCAAGCTTATGTTTATGCTTTAGAATTCCCCTTACGTGCTTGTACATTTCATGTACTAAGACATTTGGCCTGCATCATTTCATGATGAAGATATAGGTATTGAGGATCATCAACAGGCATTTCGTTGAGGTCATGGGATGTTCCGGTCAGCTTTGGTGGGCCTTCTTATATTCCGAAGGACTTCACCTTTATCTTACAGTTAGTGGTTTTGAGATGTCGTGGGTCTTGTCCCAATTTCCTTCTGTATTAGTGTAGGCTTCATAGATAGACAAAGTTGAGTAGTTATAAGTGTGTATCTTATTTGAGTTGTTTTTACAAACTCTGAATTTTCTATTGAGTATTGTTCAGATTATTTTAAAGATGAGTTTATTGAATTTAATTCAGTTTTTAAGCTTTTGTATGCTTGAGTTAGTCTCCCGATTGTATTCAGCCAGGATGAGGGTTTGCTTGGGGAGCAGTGATGATTCTCGAGTGCCGGCCACATCCAGGGTGTAGGCTCGGGTTGTGACACTTTTAATAAGATATTTGTTTAGTAGCATTGAGAGTCCTTTGAGATAAAGAGTTTTATCTTGGGTAGATATCTAGTTATATTTTATCACAAGAAAGTGTGATTAGATCCCTTTTAGAAAATGTCGAAAATTGAGCATAGGACGTGAATATATATTTTGGGACAAGTGGAAGGAACAGGTACATATGCATTTATTTTATATTTATTTATGAATAATTGTAGTGCACATACCTTAGATCTGTGGATAATGCTGAATTTTGCTCCAATTTTACTTAGCCTCTCTCTTGTGACATATGCAAATACAATGTTATAGTGCATGAGTGGCTTGACATTAAAAGTGGTATAGAGAAATACAACTAAATGTACAAGACTGAGCATAAAATTCAAGATTAGAGGCAGTATACGCAATGTTCATTAGCTACTGACGGATACTCAAGTGATTTTAATCATCCCCAAGTTCCAGCATGTTCCTTTATTAGTGTTTCTCTAGGTTGATCAGCCTTGTTAGTTGTTGGACTCATAATTTTCATACTATGATCATCTGAGTGCACCTCATAAAACTTTTCATGTTTGTAATTGTGAGATACTGCATAGGTTGGACCTATTTCTTTCACATGTTTCTTCATAATTTATTTGGAGATCCTTGACAACTCATAATTATCATGCAGGCTTGTTTCTATTATTACATGATTGTAACATACTGAGTGGATTTTAGTTCATTCTTTCAACATAATGTCTTCTTTCAATTTTGTGTTCTTTAGTCTTACCTACTTTTCCAACTTCTTTGATTGGACCAAAAAGCATTTTCACCACCAAAACTACTATTCCATCATTTTCTACTGTAGGTGAGAGGAATTTCTTCTAGTTTCAATCATCTGTCTGGATCAACAGGTGTTCATCTATGAATATTGCTTTCTTCCTCTCACTTTTCCTTCAAATTCAAAGGTTAGATTTAGGAACCCAGACTAGCTTGGATCCTTTGTATTGATAAATAAGATGAATGAGATCTCTATTGATCCATAATAGTAAAACATTTTAAGATTTTGTTTTTGCCCCAACTTGTTCCTTTGACGTATTTCTTTCTTTTTAACAGGATTGATTTTTCTATTTGAGGCAGCTTTGAAGTTTTTGTTCACGTGAGTTATAACTATTAGGCAGGTGCCCTTTGAGTGACAAATACTACCACAATGTGTGCCCAAATAAGAGGTTGTCTTAGGGACTTCTTTAACAAAACCTATTACAGCTTTAGTGTTATGTGTTCCGTTACTGAGCTGAGTCACAATCATTGAGGACTGAGTCCATTTGTTTGCCCTCTCATTCTCTTACTTAGTTCTAGTCTGGTCAAGATTTATTCTTCTAGATTATTTCCTTTCAGAAAATAGTTCATAGTTTAACCTCTTTAGATCTTGGTCACATCTGATTGGGTCACCACTAATTTTTCCTTTCCTATTTCCAGTAACACTTTGTTTCAAAATTTTAGATTTAACAGCCAAAGTGCAGGAATGAAGTTGTTGTACCTGTTCCTTTAGGAATTTATTTTCTTTCTTGAGATCAAAGTTAACTTTTTTCAAGATGAGTATATTCAAATTTTAAACTGGTCAAGGAAGTCAATAACTGATCTTTGTTTTCATCCAACTCGTGAACATTATCTATGAGAGTTAAAATAAGGAAAGATAATTTTTTCTTCGAAAAACATTTTACTTTATTTTTAAGGTCAAGAAGATTTACCTTCCTTTTCTCAGTGTCTGATTCAAAGTATGGTTCAGAGTCTTCCATGGAAATCAAAGCCATATCTTCTGGATCATCTTCATTTCAGTTGTCTGAACTTGTTCCCCAACCAGCATATATAGCCCTTTTAAATTATTTTTCTTTGCTTGGGGAAGATTTTTCTCATAGTTTCCACCTTTCTGAAGAGTTTTTTTTAGGTTTTTGATGATCATGGCTATGTCCTCATCATCTAGATCAGATTTATCACTCTCAATTACTTTGAAAGAGAAAATCATATCTTTGTTTCTTCCACTCATTTTAGTTTCATCAACATTCATTTCGTAAGTCTTTAGATTCCCTACAAGTTAATCTAAACTCATGGTTGTCAAATCCTTTGCTTCTCTAATTGTAGTGACCTTTATCTCCCACGACTTAGGTAGAGTCCTCAGTACTTTATCAACAAGTTCCTCAGTACTATATATATTTCCCAAAGACACCAGTTTATTCACTATAATAGTGAATCTAGTAATCATATATTGAAGTGATTCACCACTCTCCATCTTAAATGCTTCATATTCAGTGAATAGTTTAGCTATTCTAAATTTTCTTGGTTGGGGAGTTCCGTAATGTGCATCGACTAGTGTGTCCCAAATTTGTTTCATTGTAGTACAACCAGAGATGCGATTAAACTCGTCAGGTCAAAGTCCATATACAAGGATTCACTTAGCTTTAGCGTTCTTTGAGAGCATTCTATACTTGGCTTCTCTATATTATGCCTTGGGCTTTGGAATGACTTTCCCTTCATCATAGGAATAAGAGGACCATCATTACCTCTCATCCATAATTCATAGTCCTGGGCTTGTAGAAAATCCCCCATTCTCTCCTTCCACCCTGCATAGTATTGTCCATTAAATAGTGGTGGCATGTTGATCTGTTGACATTTAATGTGTCCAATAGGAGGTGTAGAAATCATAGTGATCTTCTTTTGAGTTATTAGACTCTACAAAGCTAACTTGCTCTGATACCAATTGTTGGAATACTGATCCCTAGGTTTTCCTAAGGAACATGTATATTATATATGGTCCTTTGCAGATTACAGCAGTTACGTTATGTAAAACAAATAAAGTAATGGCACAATATTTTATCGCGGAAAACCCCGGCTCATAAAGGGTAAAAAACCACGACCTACACCTCTGTAAGATTTAACTCCACTTCATTAAACTCTGAGCCTCAACAAAAGATTACAAACATATGTAACCTAAGGAATTATAAACTCTAACTCCTAGACGTCAAGGACCAACTAGATCATCCACTCCACTCCAAGTTATCAATTTACTTATAGCTCTTGCAATCCTAAGAACCAACTCTAATTCCTAAACTCCAACACAAACCCCCCAAGGTTTATGTTCCCAATTCTTTAAGTCGCCCCAACTTGAAGACTTTATTCCTACTCTAATTTATACTTCACTGGATCTAGAAATAATTAAAGATACAACTCGATAAAAACTCAATACAAGAAAACTTGACTTAAGAACTATAAAACATAAGTCTATGAATCAGTTCTTCAATTCTTGTTTCCTTGCGTTGGCTACACTTCGTAATTGGAAATGACTCAACTATGAACTCCCTCTATTTGATTGTATTCTACTTGTAATTCTCTGTTTAAGTGCGCAAGTTTCGGTTGAAGAGCCTTGCTCTATTTATAGACTAAGTAGACCAAAAATCATTTTCCTACTTCAACTCTGCTTCAACATGTTTTCCTATTTCAACTTTGGTTCCTTATCCATGTGGAATTTGGAAATTCTTGTAAACTGATTTTATGAACTCTTCCTCTTCCTTGAATGAATTATTTATGAAAGGAAATCTTTTTGCACTGGTTTCTTGTCGAAAAAGCAACCCTTCCACCTCTTTATAACTTCTAGTTTGCATGGTTGACGTTCTCCTTATCCCAGTCGGATTCGGTCTGAAAGATACATGTCGATGCAGCCGGTTCCTTTCATATGTTCCTCTATTTGTAAATTATCAAAATCTTTCTCAATCTAACAAGATGTCATTTTAATTTGGTTGAAAGTTTGCTTATCTATTTATTCATCATTTAATGGGCTATATCTCTCAATATGGAAGAGTTTCTATTGCAGTCTGTTCCAATCAACTTTGTCTTAGATAATAGGATTTCCTTCATCTGAGAGGAACTCTCATTCATGGCTTGTTTGTTTCATTTTCTGTAAGACTGGTCATATTTAAGGATATGCTTTGTAGTAAAAAAAATGTTTAACGTTTAAATTCGATCTGATCTTAATTTCTTTGCGGAGAATTCTAGATTTTGGGTGTGTTTATCTTTGATCTTTTAAAGATGATCTCTGGTTGAATAAGTGATTATTCTAATTATTTGAAATGATTGTTTAAATGCAATAAATGAAATAAAAATAAATCTCCATGAGTGCCACATAGATAATAGGGGTCGGAAGATGAGAGTTAATTCTCCCAGGGAAAATATGAACCCATAGTTTGATGGTAAGGGTAAATATATCAAAAAGTATGACAAGGGTAAATATAACCCTTTTCTAAGAGTACAAGGGCAAATATGACCCTTTTCTTTTCTCATAATAGTTCTAATATTAAAGGGATACATATAACTAATCCATTAGCATACTGTCATAGTTGAATTCTAATATTCAAATAATATTAGAAAATCTACACTAAACTAGTTGTTTATTTTAAAGTTAATAAATTGGGTTCTCCATAATCTGTGTTGCAATTTGAGGTAAGAATAGATACTCTCCTTCTTTGTACTTCAACGAATAATAATAAACAATATTACTTGATGAGTAATTTCTATTCTGAGAAAATTAAAGTATGCCAACTAGAAGAATAAAACTCTAGAGATATCTAATAGTTGGTTAGATATCAATAGTAATTTCAGTTTGAACAAAACTTATAGGCTACTACTCATACTCATAATACCACACTTATACCGCTCACACTTACTGCAAAGTAACACTTAAATTCCTCACCTACTTCATGTCAAATCAATCAGATCAAATCTCAAAACTAATATCATTACCCTCATATATTCTTCCTATTTATTACGACACTCACCTCAAACTTAAGCCTGGTGTCTAGTACTAAACACATATATCAATCTAATCGCTCACATACTATAATATCTTCCGACTACTAGATAAAATTATGAAACACTGGCCCACTAAAACCTCTTGACAAGTAATCAATCTTTATCTCATAAACTATTTATAAATTACAGTCACTTTCCTTTAACAAATGAAGTACTATTTACCTATTTACTGTACATCATTACTTACTTAGTTCTATAACCCTATGAATATCATGGGCTTTCCCTTCAAATTCATAAGCCTATCTTAGATCTATCACCTCGTGAATACTTTGCTCATCTATTCAACACATATACTTGGTCTACACTAACATAATGGCACCATGAGTTTGACTCCTTTCTTGTTAAAGTACACTCTTAACTCATCTTAACTAGTTATTGCACCTCTAAATGCATACTTCTAACTTTAGAAACATTTACTACTATAGCTTATAACATCATAACTCATACTATCTTTTTGGGTGAAAGTACAATTCAAGTTCTAAAACATACTCCCCTCTTAAATGGTATCACTTGAAACAAGACCTAGAGAAAAGAGTATGAGAGTACTTCTCTCTTTTAGATTGAATGCATGATTCATATGAATAAGAGTGCATTCTTTCGAATCTAAACACTTAATCTCACTCACAGGCTTCTCTCAAGCCCCTCTGCAGCCTCATTACTTTCTCAAGACTTTTTTTGTGAGTAACTCATCGATATCTGCGCTTTGCTTTACAACTACCTGGAGTATTAGGGGTCGTCGAATGGATTTGAGAAACACACAAGTTTGAATAAGTTCCTTATGACATAGTTCTATTGCACGATTTAGATTATGGAAAAGGAACACTTTTCTTAATTGTCTGTAGGTCCCCCATTTATAGAAGTGGGACCCTCACAATAATAAATAAGATCCTATTGAAATGGCTTCATAGACACCCTAGGACACTTGAACTATGTGCTCTGATACCAAGTTTGTCACGACATGAGCCTACACCCTGGACGTGGTTGACACTCGAGAACCATTATTTGCCCCAAGCAAACCCTCATCCTGGCTGACTACAAGTGGAAGACTAACTCATGCATACATAAGCATCAAACTGAAATAAATTCTAAATCAATGGTGTAATAAATCTCAAAACTCTCTAAATATACTGAGTATGAAATAAAATTTTTAAATAAAACATCTAAACTGACAGAATCTCTAAAATTGTCTATCTACGAAGCCTCTACTGCACAAACATGAGTGTCGAGACAAGACTCACGACTCCTCAAGAGAACTACTACTAATAACTCATAAACTGGAGTCCTCCAGAAGCAAGAAGGTCTTACTAAAAAGCTGATGAGCGGCTAAAGTGATCTCAACAAACTGTTGTTCAGGATCCTAAGTACCTGTAACATTATCAGTAAAAAATGTAAGTCGAAATCAGTACATTGAATGTAAGATTATCTAATATAGCTTAAATAAAAATATATGAACTGAATGATAAAAATTAAATAATTTTTTGAATTACCAGCGTTGTTTCATCTTCCACCTCATAGTATTGTGCATTAGGTTGCTCGCCTTCTAGAAATAACCAATAATTCCATTTTCTATATCTCGGCAATTAACCAATTTGATATCTCATGGGCCACCTAACTCATCCTATGTTGAAAGTTATGGTCGTTTGAAGTTGACCCAAGACTCACAATTGAAGACTAACTTGCACAAATCTCAAATTAGCTCTTTCCAATTTAGTTCTTTCTAAATTTAGCTCTTTCTAAGACCGAGATGTTACATAAACTTGGTGGCGCTGGAATATGGATTCATAGAAATTTAATTTGATAGGTCATGGGTCACCTAATTCTTTATGAGCTAAGAGATATTGTCATTTGATGTTGACCTAAGTAGAATCTTAATTTGAAACTCAATCGTGTAAGAAATCTTTCAACTCAACTTTGTGCTAGGAGGTTCTAGTGACCTTAATTAGGTGTAAAGATGTTGAGGTTTAGATTTATAAAGGTTAGGAAAATACTTAAAATAAGCACTTTTAAAAACTGACAGAAGCCATCTATGGAAGGCCATTTATGGTCCGTACAAAAATCTACGATCTGTAGACCCTCTCGTATGAACAAGCTAAGTTTTCTTGAGTTCTTAAGTTTGGGATTACGGACCGTTTCTACGATCCATAAGAATTTTGACGGGCCATCATGCTTGTCCGTAGAAAGTTTACTAGGAGTGTTTCAGGACTTGGTTTATACGAGTCCCTTCTACGGCTCGTAGATGTTTCTACGACCCGTAGGTCATCTCGCAAACCTTATACCTGAGAACCAATTTTCGAGAGCATGGTTCCACAGACCCACCTATGGTCCATATATACCTCTATGGGTGGTAGATGCCTTTCGTGGCACCAGACTGCAGAAAATTTGCAAGGTCTGATTTGAGGTACACTTTTTGGGGCATTACATTGGTGACCTTTTTGTATTGATAATTTCTTTATTTTGTTGTTTAAATATGTTTACAAAATTGAGTAAAGTAAAAAACAATACTTCTAAACAAATGTCACATTCTCCCGTATTTAAATTCTAAATATATTTTGAAATGTTTCAATGATATCTGGTCAGTTTGGTCTGAAAAAATAATTAGCTTTATGACTATGTATATTAATCATTTAAACACACTTATCTAATGTTTTTTCAATTATAATTACTTACTAAAAAAATTTAATTTAGTAATAGTAATTATATTTTACAACATGGAATAGTATATTATATGATACATATGTGCAGCACACATGCCGTGATTATATTATAAGTAAGAACTCCAACAATACAATAATTATAACTAAGTAATGCACGATAGGGGGGAGGGAGAAATCATATTTAAGAGGAGTAAATAAGAGATTTTAAGAGTGCCTTTTTTTTATTTTTACATATTACAATTAATTTTAAAATATGAATAATTTTAAAAAATAAATCTAATTGGAGGCCAAAGAGAAGTGTCTGATCACCTTATCTATATCTAGATTTATATTATAAATAGTTATTTGTGTTTTTCAGATGTTGATATGACAACTTTAAGTAGTAATCATGAGAAAGTTTACATCCACTATTCATAGAAACTTATACTTCATCATTCTATTAAAAACTATTTTTAAATTTTTTTATTTAATAATATTGACATTATTTTTAAAAATAGTATAGTACGTGGTTTGATATTCACTGCAACGCACGTTCATCAAAACTAGTTTGATGAATTACATTCGTAACTTACATCTGTAATTTCATTCTTGAGGTTGAATGATTTGAATTATTGATGGTTGTTCATGAGGTTTTGTTCTGCATGCTTTGCTTATCGAGTTTGATGAATTCTTGAGGTGAGGATTTCGATCTTTGAGGGTTGTTCTTGAGGTTAAGTGAGTACATTCTCTTGTACTTGTATTGGGTAAATGAATCTAAGGAAAATTTGAGGAAACCAGTCGATTCTAGTCTAATTAGGGTCAGAAAACGAGAAAAAAAACTCATCGGATTGATATGGGGAAAGGCTGGCGTGGTGCGCCCCAGATGCGCCGGAAGGTCTGGCATGGCATGCCAGCAGTGCTCCAAGATTGAGTCTCTAAAGTTTAGGGGCTGGCGCCACACGCCATCAGTGCGCCAGGGTCGCCTGCCCCCACCTTTTTTTCGTCGTTCGCTCTGTCTATGTTCTTTTAAGGTGTATCTTTACTCCTTTCTAATTCTAACTACTCTAAACTACATCTAAACATCGAGATATCCTTCAAAACATGAATCATAACCCCTGAATTCATAATTCAAATTCAAGGTTGAGTTAATAATAAAGTATTGAGAGTTCTTTCAAGTCATTTTGAGAAGTCTTTCACAATGTTTTAAAACTTGTTTTTAAGACTTGAGTTTGAGGATGAGGAGAGTTGAGTTTCATTTTTCAAAATGATTATATGGGAACTAAGTATTCCCAAAAGTAAATGTTTTTACATTTAAAATGAGAGGAAACATCAATTTCCAAATGAATTCATGAGGAGTTTTTGAGTATAATATCTTTTAAGAGAACCTTTTGAGTAATACTCTCAAAGCATGAGGATGAGGAAATGTTTTTAAACATACGAACTGAGTATATTATTGGGAGTAGTATTGAATACCGATATGGGGATGAGTTCATACAACTCAAAGTTCGCATAAACTATGTGTCCAACGTGGGTAGAAAGGGTTATAATTTTTAGATAATTCCTTATTGTTTTTTAAGCATAGCTTAGTGGATCAACTTAGTTGAGGATTTCTTATACTCAAGTAAGGTATAGGACTGTTCTGGCAGTGTGGGCGAGAAACTGTATCATCACATAGCTCATAGTGATAGTTGTCAGTTAAAGAATCTCCCAATTAGAGTTGTTTTGTACCTTTACATACAAATAAGAGTTATTATTGTATTTTTAACTATATTGAGTTGTTTTCTACTGTTTTATATGCTTTATATAAACTGCATTTTTATGGTTGTTTTTATACTGTATTGAGTTGAGTATGCATGAGTTGAGGTTGAGTTGAGTAGAGTTGAGGCGAGTACGTTTCCTTCTTTCCATGTTCAAGCTTTTATGTTATGTTCAGTATTCCCTTTTACATGTTCGTACATTAAATGTACTGATGCCATTTTGCCTGCACCGTTTCATGATGTATATACAAGAGATCAAGGTCATCAACAGGCACTTCATTGATACCATAGCAGTTCGAGTTAGCTTTGGTGAGCCTCCTTGCTTCCGGAGGATACCTTATTTATATCTATTATTTCAATTTTGTTAGGATGATCGGGGGTCTTGTCTCGACATCCCTCATAGTATGGAGACTTCGTAGATAGACAGTAATAGTTCAGGAGTCTTTTTCATGTCCATTGTTATTGTTTGAGACTCGAGTTACCTTCGTTTGGCCATTTGAATTTTCTTATATATTTCTGAGTTTATTATTTTGAGACATTGAGTTAAAACCTTACTTTTAAAGTTCTTTCATTGTTGAGTAAGTCTTCCGCTGAGAATTGAGCTAGGCCAAGGGTTTGCTTGGGGCCAACGATGGTTCTCGAGTGTCGGCCACGTCCAGGGTGTAGTCTCGGGGAGTGACAATACTTCTCATAGCATCAAAATGTTCACAAGAACTTTTGGATTTCCTTTAATATTCAACATTTCAAATTGTCTTTTCATAGACTTAACTACCGAATTGGTACTCTCAAATCAAACACGAAAGAAGGAAAATCAATTCGACTAAGTTGTGGCAATCCTGGTAACTTTATTATTTTATCCTTAGCATCATAATTTTTGAAATATTTGGAATAATATGTGAATCTATATAGTACATCAAAAATTCCGATTGGTTTGATCCAAAATAATGTAGATGTAATTTTATTTTTTTTGCTACTAAACCAATGCATTCCATAATAATAGTGAAGATGACATGTGAAAAAGGGGTACCTTTATTTGCATTTGATTGAATAAAATTGAAAATAAATTTTGACCCACGAGACTTTATAGAAGAATAGAGCAAATGGAACTCATCAATTGGACTTAATTAGAGTTTTCCATCATAGCCATCAGAGAAAGGAAAAAGCTTAATCCTTCAATGTTTGGGAGTTTTTTTTTACTGAAACGTGATAAACTTGTGGTTAAAGTGATTTCAATACCACAATTGATTATTAGTTTGGAAAATTGAAGACATTGATTATAAATTTTTATGTTTTGGGTGGTGAAAAGAGAGGTATCCATGAAGGAGAATGATGGTTTTTGGAAGGAGAACTTTGTAAAGGAAGAAAATGTTTTTGTACTGACTTTGTTACCACTGATTAAGGTCACGCATATTTACACTAGTATGTAAATGGTTTTAGATATAAAAAAAAATCTAAAAAAATTATCATATTTCTTTAAATATCTACCTTAAATATTTAAGTTTTGAGATAACATAAATTTATTGATCAAAATATATTTTACTCGAACTTTCTTGAAGTTCTAAGAAGTATTTGGAATTCTTTGTTATACCAAGAATCAACTTTATTATTCAGCAAAAAATAACACAAATAATGTGTGAGTACTTTAGACTGATAAGTAACAAAAAAACATAATGATAGCAAGTAGTATGTTTTATTATTAGATATAACGTGTGCTAACAAATTAGAGTTACAAAAGCATGGCATAAGTACAAATTTGATAATGCATAAGTACCCCTCTAGAACTATGGCTGAAATCCCATTGACACACATTATCTTAATTAGGGTCCTATTATCCCTCGAGCTAACTTTTTTTCTTACATTCGTGCACCTTTTATGCTGACGCGACACCTTCAACCAAATAAATTTGTTATGTTTCTACACACGTATTTGTCATGTGTGTAATTTTTTTAATAAAATATAAATTAAAGGATACTTTTTTTAAAAAAATTAACATAATTTTCTAAAAATAGTTAAAAGTGAAAAGATAAGAAATCAATCAAAGAAAAAAATTAAAAATTTAAAGTGAGGAAAAAATTAATATAATTGTTTCAGAAACAAAAAAAATTATTTCATTATGAATAATTTCGAAAAAATTCACTATTTTTTCTGAAACGAAGAACAAACTCTTAAAAAGACTAATTGGTTACTAGCTATTTTATTGAAGTCGTCTATTCATGAGTGATTTAGTACTCATTATAACCAAGTAAAATCTCATTAGCAAAAGCCTTGAGATTCACACTTGATGTACCATTTTCCTTCATAGCTTCCTTAGCTAAATCACTCCATTTCTTGACATTTCTTCTCAATTCTACCCCTTCTTCACCGTCCCCCGTCACGATCGTGATACATCTATTGAACTCATCTCTTTCTACGACACCACCTTCACTAACATTAACTCTAACACCATTAGATGTTATGATCTCTAAAGTTGAATTCCATCCACAGTGAGTCAAAAGCTTTCAACAGAAGGGTGTTTTAGAATTTCCACTTGCGAGCACCAACTCACTATCTTCCTCTGCTTTTCAAGTTCGTATTTACAACACAACTTGTCCTCCATCTTATCGCCATCTTGTCCTTCCCTAATTACCCACAAAAATGACCTCCCATATTTTACCAATGCGTGACCAATCTCCCCCATCAATTGACTTGATATTTCGGACTAACTACCAAATGCTATGTAGATAACTCATCCCTTGTCCTTTGAGTTCAACCAATCCATATAATTCTTCGAACTAATCTAAATCATATCAGCTCGAAAAGTATTATCATCAAGAAATATTAAAGGAATTGAAGGATCAATTCCCACCAAAGTCGCATGCTTTAGAATTCTCAAAGAATCAAATTCCAAAGAATCAAAAGTGTTCACAATAACTCTTGGATATTCTTCACTACTCAACATTTCAATTTGCCTTTTAATAGACTTAACTTCCCAGCTAGAACTCTCCACATCATCAAACTGTAACATCCGGAAATTTGAAATAGCTATGAAGAAGCTTATAATTGGAAATAGTCATTTTTGGAAAGAATTCAAAATCTGGAAATTTAGCTAACTATGGAAAAAATGAGTTTTTGGTCAACTTCAGACAGTCATAAATCCTAGCTCAAGATGAGTTAGGTGTATATCCAGTTATGTTTGGAAATCTGTTGGAATGATCTTTCCAACACCGTCAAGTTTGCTCGATTCCGAGTTCATATGAGTGAGTTAGGCCCTTTGGAAGTTGGGTTGTTGGCACAGGGAAGTTCATCAGAATTTGTAAAGGTATTTTGGTCCTTTCCCTAACCTTTTATTTTGTTAGATTAAGGGTCTAGGCTAATTTTAAATCAATTTTCCCTTTTAAAAGTGAGAGTTAGGGTTCTTGAGAGAAAATGAGAAAAGAGGAGAAAGAAGAAGAAGAATCAAAGTCCGTAAAGATCGTCATTCTTTTCGTCGTGGGTGATCACTAATAAGGTATGTGAGATCATAGTGTTGGATTGGTTCATTCCCCCATACGCCAACTTGAAGTTTGTGGTTGTGTTTGTTGAAGTTTGTGGTTCTGTTGTTGAAGTTTCTTGTTGGTTTGTTGTATGTTTCCGGATGGGATTCCGAGTTGAATCTATTGTATATTGAGGGTTTTAATGATTATGACTATTTGGGGAAAGAACCTTGGATGTTAAGAGGGTTTAGAGTTGGAGAAACTAAGGTGAAAAGTTAGATTTTCAGGGAAAAGGCTGGGGCGTCGCGCCAGCCAGCGCACCCCAACGGGGGTTCTAAAGTTTACCCCTTGGGGCAGCACGCCTTGCAGAGCACCAAGCAGGCCCCTTTAAATTCTGAAGGCTGGCGCCCCGTGCCTCTCAGAGCGCCAAGGACGTCAATCCTTCCCATTCACTCCCCACTTTTTCATACATGTTCCTTGGTAATGTACCTATGTTTTATAGTTGTTTTCAACACTCTAGGGCACATCTAATAAGCATCAAGAACTCATCCATAAACATAAGATCATTACCCTTGAATCCATAATACAATTCGAGGAAAGTTAGGATCAAAGTCAAGTGAAGTTAGAGTCAAGCTTAGAAGTTGAGAAGTAAGTTGAAGCAAGTCTTTAAAGTTTTTCAAGAGTCTTTATTGAACATTTTAACTTCATTTTTTGGCTCAAGTTTCAAGTTAAGTAAAGAGTATAGAATTTCAAATTAAGTAAAAAGTATAGAGTCAAGTTCATTTCTCAAAAGTTATTAGGGAACTAAGTATTCCCAAAGAAGTTTATAAATGTTTTCACATTTAAGATGAGATCAAACCGAGATTTCCAAAAGAGTTTTGAGCAGTTTGAGTACAATCACTTTTAAGAAAAAGATGAGTTATGTGAAAGAGTTTCCAAAACATGATTAGTATGACAACCGAGTATGTCATCAATGTTTAAACAGTATGGTCTCTAGATATACCATCAATGTTTATGCAGTATGACTTCCCATGTCATCAATGTTCATATTAAAATATGGTTTTGATATGTTCTTTTTAGAAAGAGTGTTCAACAGCAATTACCTCTTTTATGAGGGTAGTTTGAGCAATTAATTCAAACTAGAGAAAGATGCTTGTTTTTAAAACATATGAGCTAAAGTATATTTTGGGAGTAGTCTTGAGCACCGAATTAGGGACGCGACTTCATATTAACTCAACCCTCCATAAGAATCATGTAGCCAACATGAGATTTAACGGGTCATACTTTTTAGAAAATCACGTAAGTTAAGCTAGTGGATCCACTAAGTTAAAGTTAAAGTAGTTATATATGACGGCAAAGTATAGGACAGTCTGGCAACGTGATGGTAACAACGTTGTATCACCACTTAGGCTCCTAGTAGTGGTTGTTGGTTAGAGAAACTCCCACAGTAGAAATAGCATGGTTCCTCGAGGGGTTCTGCTTCGTATGGATGGGGTATGAGACTTCATTCATGTACTGCACAAGTAGACTTTGAGAGGGAGCATGGTATTTTTATGATATTATGACTATGATTTTTTGACGTCATGTTTTAAATAGTTTTACAAGCTTTATATATTGCATGTGTCTTATTGCTTTATATTGAGTTCAATTATTCATGAGTTGAATAGAGCCAAGGTAAGTTCTCTTTTGTATCATTTCAAGCTTAAGTTGTTATTTAGTTGTCCAGCTCGCATACTCGTACATTTCATGTACTAATGTGGTGTTGGCCTGCATCTTATTATGATGCAGACGTAGGTACCTATGATCATCATCCAGCACGCCGTTGATCCAGTTGAGCACTCCAGACTCAGTGGTGAGCCTTTTTCATTCCAGATGACTCTGTTATTTCATTTTTCCCAGTTTTGTTTTATTAGGATGTTGCGGGGTCTGTCTCAACATCTATGTCAGTATTATAGAGGCTTCATAGACAGTCAGTCAGTTAGTATTGAGTCTCTCATCTGTGTATATATTTAAATATTCTATTTTGAGACTCGACTTGCCTTTTTGGCTAGATTTTATCAGTTAGGTTATTTTATGACCTTTTATTGCATGGAGTTATTCTGTTGAGTTAAGGTTTCCATTGAGTTAAGTAAACCAGGACAAGGGTTCTCTTGGGGACCAGCAATGATCTTCGAGTGCTTGCCACGTCCAGGGTGTAGGCACGGGGTGTGACAAACTTGGTATCAGAGCACAAAGTTCCAGAGTCCTAGGGAGTCTATGAAGCCGTGTCTGTAAAGCCTAGTTATCAGTGTGAAGAGCGCCACATCTATAATTAGGAGGCTGCAACATTTAGGAACTATCTCACTTCTTTCACATTCATTTCGTGCATTAGAGTTTATCTCTAAAAAATTCCTTTTAATTTGTCCTTGCATGTGTTTTCAGAGGATTATGCCTCCACGAAGAGCAGTCAGAGTTCGTCCAGCTATGAGGAGGAGTAAGGAACAAGAGTTACCAAATGCCCTAGAAATGCAAACCCAAGAATATATCAAATATGTTGATTTTCGTGAAGCTATCCGGATGTTATGTCAAGTTGCGACCTATCATGTTGGGCAGAGAGATAATTGACATGAAGTAGTTGATACTTCAAGGATCCGTGAACTCTTAAGGATGAACCCACCAAGCTTCACAGGTTTAAGTATTAGTGAGAATCTGGAGAACTTCATTGAGGAGAGCTGAAAAGGGTATTTGATGTGATGCTTGTTGCTGAGTTGGAGAGGGTGGAACTAGATGCATACCAAATGAAGGGTGTTGCTAGAATCTGGTTTGACCAATGTAAAAAGAATAGGATTGAGGATGTGCCAGTAGTGAGTTGGGTTGTGATTGAGAGTGCTCTCATGGGGCATTTCTTTCCTCGTGAGTTTCGTGAGGCAAAGATAAAAGAGTTTCTCACCCTTAATCCAGAGTCTATGAGTGTTCATGAGTGCAGTCTGAAGTTCACACAACTTTCCCGCTATGCTCCGGAGATAGTTGCGGACATGAGGAGTAGAATGAGTTAATATGTTGCTGGGTTATCTCGTCAGTCAAGCAAGGAAGGCAATGCAGCTATGCTGATAGGGGATATTGACCTAGGAAGATTTATGATACATTTACAGCAAGTTGAGGAGGATAAGCTGAAGGATAGAGAAGAGTTTAAGGATAAGAGGGCTAAGATAGTAGGGGACGAGTTCAGGCAACGAAAGAATGATGCCAATCAGTCATCCCTCCCACAGAAACAGAAGGGACCTGCTCCACCATCTACTAGTGCACTTGTACCTGAGAACAAAGATGGGTACAATAGAAATTCCTATAGTTTCAGGGCTAGACCTGCCTATCCTCAAGGCAGTATAGTACCAAGGGGTAGTAAGACTCCTGCATGTTCTAGGTGTGGTAGAACCCACCCAGGTAAGTGTCGTGATGGTTACACAGGTTGTTTTAAGTGCGGACAAGAGGGTCACTTCATGAAAGAGTGACCTAAGAACATGCAAGGTAGTGGATATCTGAGCAATAGGGCCCAAGCTTCATCAGTTGCTCCCCAGACAGGATGGTACGAAGAGGAGCTACTTCGAGTACTGGCAAAGGAGCAAACCGCCTCTATGCAATCACCAGTCTCCATCAATAAGAGAATTCACCAGATATTTTCACTAGTATGGTTCGAGTCTTTGATTTTACTATTTATGCTTTGCTAGACCTTAGAGAGAGTTTATCTTTTGTAACTCCTTATGTTGCTATGAACTTTGATGTTATTTCTGAGCAACGTAGTGAGCTATTCAGTGTCTCTACGCCTGTTCGTGAGGCTATTCTAGCAGAGAGAGTTTATTGTGATTGTCCTGTTTCCGTCAATCACAAAAGTACCATGGCTAATTTAGTAGAGTTAGGCATGGTAGAATTAGATATCATTCTTGGTGTGGACTGGCTTCATGCCTGTGATGCCTCAGTTGATTGTAGAACTCAAGTGGTCAAGTTTCATTTTCTAAGTGAGCCAGCCATAGAGTGGAGTAGCAGTTCAGTTGTGCCTAAGGTTCGTTTTATTTCGTATCTTAAGGCGAGAAAGTTAGTTTCGAAGGGTTGTATTTTTCACTTAGTTCGAGTTAATGACTCTAGTGTTAAGATACCTTATTTTCAGTCAGTTCCTATAATAAGAGAGTTTCTAGAAGTTTTTCCTCATGACCTACCTGGAGGCCCTCCTAAGAGAGAAATAGACTTTGGTAAGACATCATTCCAGATACTCGTCCTATCTCTTTTTTTCCATATAGAATTGCACCAGCAGAGTTGAAAGAGAAATTAAAGGGATCTGTTAGATAAGGGTTTTATTTGACCAGGTTGACTCGAAAAACAACGAATTTTCAGCGGTCTGAAGCTTGTGAGGAAAACATTCAGGAATGGAAAGAGAAGTTGACTAGTGCCCAGTTATGACATTTGGTTCTTGAGTACATACTGAGTATCTGAACCTAAAATGGATTTGAGAATAATAGTTTTGTTTAGGCGAATTGGGGTGCAATGTGATTAGCTAGAGTTGGCTGCTAAAGTTTTCTCTTAGAAGATATGGCGTCACTGTTGTATGATGTTCATGTGGGTGTGTTCACTTAGAATGAGCTTAATCTCAGACAGAGAGAGAGTGGTTAAAGTTACTCAAGG
>JAJOOH010014765.1:0-20915 GCA_029582605.1 Solanum gracilifrons | reverse complement strand
TTACTTTAATTTTGGACCTATTTTGTTTAGTTTGTATCGCATTACAAATATATATATATATATATATATATATATATATATGAAATAACCCTTCTTTCTATATATATTATTTTTTTTTGTAAAAACATTCTTATTTATAGAGCAAATATTTAAGCTTTATAAAAAATATTTGTTTTAAGTTCCGATCCAAGCCCAAGCCCCAAGTCCAAGTCCAAGGCCAAGTCTTCTAGAATTAATATATATTAATATAAATACGTACTTACACAATTACATGAGATCATTCATAATCTTAAGGTAGTAGAGAGAGAAAATAAATGACCATGAATGTTCTGGAAGATTCTACCCTAAAAGAATTTGAAAGAATAGAATTCTTAACTAAAAATTTAAAATCGTTACATAGACAAAGAAGAGAAAATAGAAAATTTGCAATCTATCAGTAATGATCATTTAATGTAACGACCGGGTTCCATCGTTATAGAGAAGCCAATAGGAAAAAATTTTGAGCCGGAAAACTTTTTCGTAGTATCTTTAAATTTCCCAACCTAGTCCAGATTTGGACGAAATTGGAGTCTTTGAGGTGCTGGGAAATCTGGTAACAATCGGGGAGGTTAGTTATGATTTTGATTACATGAGTAGTTAGATAACTCGTTAAACAACTCGTATGACTTTACGAAATTGAATTCGAGTGAGTAGAACTCCCGCAATCAAGTTTAGCGGAAAGGGTATTTTCTGAGCGTCGTTGGTTAGAGGTGTGTTGTGAAATGGGGGTCTTGGAATTATTAAAGTAGCTCACTAGTTCGTGCAAGCCGCCTTGGCGGGCGTTTTTGCTGCTCTGGCGGGACCGCTATAATAGGGTGAGGGTCGCAGTGGCGGGCTCGATGCGACTTGAGATTGTTAATAAACCCCTAAACGACATCATTATGCACTTTTCTACTTTTAGAGCTAATGAACGAACCCCAAGAGACTCCTACTCGTTTTTCACCATTCTTGAGGATAAAGGTTAGCTTTTCACTCCCCGAATCCATTTTTTGATACATAGAACGTTATAGATTCTATGGTGGAAACAACCCTAATTTGGATGATTGGGTTTGATCTAGAGTTTGTACAATTGTTAGTAATTTGGGTAATTAGTGATTGCTTATTGATTCCTGTATTATATTCATTTTTTGTAGACCAATAACAAGCGAAACGAATCCGTAAAGGAAAGGATCATGTTTCTTAGGGTTTCAAGTTTGTTTCGAGGTAGGTGATGGTTGTGATTCTATGATTGTGTGATGTATATTTGTTCTTGCTTCATTATGATACTTGCATGTATATGAATGTTGCATTATTGATCACACTTGTTGTAAATGAGATAGATGAATTATCATTGCCATAAAATCATGACTTAAATGTATGATCTTGAAAATATACTTGTGTTTGTGATTGTGGTGTATTGAATGGATCGATTTCCACGTTCCAGCATAACTAACTTGGATCGGTTGTCATGTTCCGGCATAAATATGAAATTGGTTTCCATGTTCCAGCATAATTATTGGATCGGGTACCAAGTTTCGATATGCTAACTGTTTGGGTTTGGGTTCCATGAGAGGACCAATGATTTGATATAAATGTGAAGTTGTTCGTTGTTCGTAAATGTTGATAATATTGTTATGTTAAATATATGCATGCGATTTTATTATTGTGATGACTTACATATGTTGCACTAGTGGGAGAGCCACGTGTTCCTACTAGTACACAGTGGTTGTGTACTGATGTTGCACACACTTATTTTTGTTGAATACATGGCACCTTTAGGCAGCTATTGATAGACCTTGCTTAGGAGATCAGTGATCGTTCGAATTCAAGGGTGAGCCAATTCTTCCGGGCTGCCATGGGTTCTCTTTCGTCTATGTCCACCATTTCAAACTTAGACTTTTGTTCTAGTTAGTTGATTAGTTCATTAGATTGGGGTTGCATCCCTTCTTGTTAGAGTTGTTGAACTTTAGATGTTTTGGTACATTGACTTTCAGGTTCTAGGTTATTTCTTCCGCATTATTTTAGTTTTGTGTTGGATTTTTGTTAGAGTTTATGGGAACTGTATTTTCTTTCCTTAGTAATTGACTTAATTGCCTTAGTTATTGCTTTAGTTTCTTGGTTTGGGTTGTAGTAGTGATTCTCCCACAGTAGTGTTAGTGTGGGTGCCAATCACGATGGTCTGGGTGGTGAGAAAGTTGGCATCGCAACCTAGGTTCGTTCATCTTGATGTACCAAAATGAGTCTAGTAGAGTCTCGCAGAACGGTACAGGGACGCATTTACTTTCCTTCGAGAGGCTATAGGACTTTAGGAAATCTCTCTCTTTTCTCTTGTCTCCTTTGTGCTGTAACTTGATTCTAATTGGTATATGTCGATTCGAATTGGTACCTAACCTCCTTCACTCTTCTGTCCGCAGATGGTTAATAGTACGATGTCAGGCCCATAGCTCCCGTCAATGCTCCAGCTGAGGAATCTGCAGTGAGAGATCGCGGTCGAGGCAGGGGTAGAGGAAGAGCTAAGAGGTAGAGGCCGTGGAAGAGTATATCTTGCTACAAATGAGGTACCAGTCAGGATTGCTCCCCAAAATGAGGCCCCTCCCGTACAACATGAAGAGATAGAGGAAGATGTTGATGTTGAGAATGTTGAGAAGGTTGGACAAGAAGAAGAGGTGCAAGCTGAGACTACAGGTATTCCTCCAATAGATCCGGTGTTAGCTCAATGGATTATGTCGTTTTTGAAAGGATTGGCCGGTCCTATAGTGCTTCCAGCTGTTCAAGAAACTCAAGCTCCTACTAATTCCCCTATTGCTATCACTACTCCCAAGGTAGGTGGAAACGTAGGTACTGATACTTTCTTCCGTCCTTTGTTGGGTTCTGTTATGACTGATAATGAGCATGAAATGTTGACTAAGTTTTTGAAGCTAAAGCCTGTGGTATTCTTGGTTCTGAGAGTGAGGGTGCATATGAGTTCATTATGGATTGCTATGAGAGGCCTCATAAATTGGGTATTGTCCATCAGCATGGGGTTGAGTTTTTGTTCATTCCACTTAAAGTTGATGCTTAGCAGTGGTGGAGAGCTTATATGGAATGCAGATCTTCTACCTTACCTCCACTTACTTGGACATAATTTCATTCTCTGTTTCTAGTAAAGTATGTGCCTAGAACTTTGAAAGATCGTAAGAAGGATGAATTTATGGCTTTGGAACAAGGTGGTATGTCTGTGGCTGCTTATGAGGCCAAGTTTCATGTCTTGTCTTGATATGCTACTCAATTGGTGACTACTGAGGAGGAGAGGATTCGTTTATTTATTAGAGTATAGAATTCTGAGTTGCAAGTATTATCTGTTCATATGACTTCTGCAAGGAGGAGCTTTAATGAGGTGACAGATTATGTTAAGAAAGTGGAGGGGCTAAGGCGAGACGATCAGGCTAAGGCATTGGCTAAAATGGCAAAGAACTCGGGTAACTTTCAAGGTTTTTATTCCAGAGGTTCAGGGAAGCCAACATTGGCAGCCAAGTCAATTCAGTCAGCTACGCCTACCTCTACAGGTAACTACTCGGGAACTCCATCTAATAATTTGCAGGAGAGCAAGGGAGTTGCGCCTTCGATGGGCGACATACCATCTTTTGATCGTACGTGCTACAATTGTGGAGAACATGGGCATATGAGGAGAGATTATCCCCACCCACGCGTATTAAATGTCGCGCAGCAGCCTTTTAGAGCAATGATACCTGCGGGAAATGGTAATAATGGTAGAGGACGTCCACAAGGTGGGCGAGGAGGTAATCAGCGAGGCCGTGGAGGTAGAGGAGATAGTAATGGTAACGGAGGTAGGGTTAACACGCAACCAGTCAAGGAAGTGGCTCATCATGATGATAGGGGTCAATGTTATGCTTTTCCGGGCAAGAATGAGGTGGAGGCGTCTGACGCGGTGATCACAGGTACTATTCTTGTCTATGACCGGATGGCAAATGTGTTGTTTGATTCGGGTTCTACTTATTCTTATGTATCCGTGAGATTTGCTTTAGAATTTGATATGATTTGTGAAATTCTTGATGCCCCTATTCGTGTTTCTACCCGGTTGGAGAGTCCGTCATAGTTACCCATGTTTATCGTGCTTGCCCTATTTTGTTTATGGGATTTCAAACTTGGGTTGATTTGGTGATTTTGGATATGATTTATTTTGACATAATCTTAGGCATGACTTGGTTGTCCCCCTATTATGTTGTGCTTAATTGTAATACTAAGTCTGTAACTCTAGAAATTCTGAGAAGGGAAAAATTAAAGTGGGAAGGGGTGTACAAGCTTAAGAAAGCTAAGATTATATCCTCTATTCGGGCTAGAAAACTGGTACAGCAGGGTTGTTTGGCTTAGTTGGCTCATATTACGGATGTTGAGATTGAGGCTCCATCCATTGAGTCTATTCATGTGGTGTATGCATTTAGTGAAGTATTTCCTAATGATTTGTCTGGTATGCCCACGGATAGAGATATAGATTTTAGCATCGATTTAGAGCCTGGTACATGCCCCATTTCTATCCCTTCATACTGTATGGCTCCGGTAGAATTAAGAAAGCTTAAGGCTCAAATCCAAGAGCTTCTTGATAAGGTATTTATTCACCGTAGTCCTTCTCTATGGGGTGCTGCAGTCTTGTTTGTTAAGAAGAAGGATGGTAGTATGAGAATGTGTATAGATTACCGGCAATTAAATAGAGTCACTATTCGAAACAAGTATTATTTCCCTCAAATAGATGATCTATTTGACCAATTGCAAGGGGCAACGGTTTTATCTAAGATAATTCTAAGATCCGGTTACCATCAATTAAAATTTTGGTCGGAAGATGTTCCTAACACGGCGTTAAGAACTCGTGTAACACCCCGTATCCCAAAACATAACTGAATGCAGATTTCCAGAAGTTCAGGTGCAACCCACAGTTGCCACCCACGGCTCGTGCTGGTGGTCCGTGGTTCGCATCTGCAACCATCCCAAGAAATTCAGACAAAAATGATTCTACGGCATGACCCACAGACTGACTTGACGAATCGTGGATCCATCGACGGATCGTCTATCAGTCCGTAGGTCGAGGCCCTTAGAACCTCGTCTCTAAAGTCGATCGACGGACTGACATAACAGATCATCAATCAGTCCATAGGTCAAGACCCTCATAACCTGGTCTCAGAAGTCATTGACAGACTAACAGGATGGATCATGGATCCATCGACGGATCATGGATCCATTGACGGATCATTGATTAGTCCGTAGGTCGCTTCAGCAGATTTTAAGTCAGGGGTCGTTTGTTCTTTCCCTTATGTGTTGGACCCCTAAACTGCGTCGTTTTAACCCTAAACAGCGTGGTTTTAGTTAGTTTTAGCCTAGAAACATAACTAGAACTTACCTAAGTCAATTCCTTATTCAAAACTTAGAAAAATTAGAGCGTAAGAGGATAAGAGAGGTCAAGAACCCTAGTTCAAGAACACAACTAGTTTAATCCAGTTCCAGCCCTGAAATCGAAGGATTTCTCCATGGAATTCGTCACCATGTATGTGGGATTTCACTAATGGGTTCCTTTCACCCATTAGGTCCCTAGTTTTCAGTCAGTTTCATGATTCTCTTATTATGACTAGACCTAGGGTTTCTTGAATGTTAGAATTATTGGGTTCTTAGCTGTTAGAATGATCCAAATCAGATTAGTATGTTAATACTCAATTTATTCTATGAATTCCAGAACCCTAGCAATTTATTTCTTTAGTTCTTGAATTACACATGCTAGGTAATATATTTTAGTTATTCAGTTATACATGCCTCGGTTATTAATGCATCATTATCAGTTTAATTGTTGCATACTCAGTTGCATGATCAGTTTGAGCTATCCAGTAACTTACAGAAATTCAGTCATAATGTGTTAATTACTTAATCCATTGGGAGTAGCATAATACCGAGTTGGACTAGGGTTCAACGTACCCAAATAGTCCCAGAACTACGAGCCACGTAGGTGTTAAGTCCCCTTTGTGGGCATCCTTTCAGTGATCACGCCAGCATGCCTCTACACCTTTGCCTGGGTGTATTGGGTCCTCTCGATGGGGAGTATACATCGGACTCCACATTTAGCTCATGTGGTTTTATTATCGGTTATTAGTATCTCCCACAGTTCAGTCAGATTCTATTCCATTAACTAATTATCAGCATATTAAGTATTCAGTTTCAGCATGTTATAAATTGGTAATTGCATTCAGTTAGCTCAATATTCAGTATCTATATCATGTTCAAATTATATCATTGCTTTATTGCTTTGTTCAATTATATGTTATTTCAACTTTATTCTATTTTACATGCTCAGTACCTTTCAAGTACTGAAGCATACTCTGTGCTACATTTTCTCGTGATGTAGGTTTAGGTTCTCAGCATCCAGATCACGCTTAGATCGGTTCCCGATCTTTAGTTCGCATCAGTGGTGAGTCCTCATTCTTCGAGGACTAGTGACATGTTTATCTTTATCGCTTATAGTCTTTAGTTTTAGTTTTGCTACATCTAGTTGGGGCATGTCCCAACATTTCTAGTTAGTTTAGAGGCTTATATCAGACATAGTTAGATTCAGCTTAGAATTGAGTTAATATCTTCTTTGTAATAAACTCATCAGTTTTCATATATCTCAGTTATAGAATATGGGTATTCCCTATTTTTTTCATTTTATTTATAATTATAGCTTCCGCATCAATTTATTATTGAACTTATCTTTCGTATGCTCATGATCATACAAGCAGGGTTAGCTAGCTTGGGATCACTTGTGGTCCTAGGTCCTGTGTCCGCGTCTCGGAGGTAGTCTTGGGGTGTGATATACTTGTTATCGAAGAATTAGGTAAGAGTCCTAGGATGTCTGAAAATCTTCACTAAGTAGAGTCCTTTTCATGGGTGTGAAGTGCACGACATCTAATGAGAGGGAGGCTACGAAGTGATTTAGAAAAACTTCATTTTCTTGTTACTCTTATCGTGTGCAAGGTATGATCTAATTCTATTTTAACTTGACATTCTACGTTTCAGCAATCATGCCTCCCCGTAGAGCTAATGTCAGGAATGCGAATGCTAGGAAAGCAAACACAACTCCTCCAGTCCCAGATCAGGAAGTTTCTAATGCAGAATTCAGGAACGCCATTCAGATGTTGGCTCAAAGTGTGGCCAATCAGAACAATCAACGGGTTCCAGTTTAGGCAAATGCCAATGTTGGGTCAGCTACAGCTAGAGTGCGAGACTTTGTTAGGATGAATCTGCCAGAGTTCTCAGGATCGCAAGCTGGAGAAAATCCCCAAACCTTCATTGATGAGGTCAAGAAGATCTTTGAAGTGATGCAAGTAACTGGGAATGACCGGGTTGAGTTAGTATCGTATCAAGTGAAAGATGTAGCTCATATTTGGTATACTCAGCGGAAGGTGAACAAGGGTACAGATGCAACTCCTATTACTTAGGATTGTTTCAGCGAAAGCTTTCTAGACAGGTTTTTTCTATGCAGTTAAGAGAAGCAAGGGCCCAGGAATTTATGAATAAGGCAGGGTAACATGACCGTCCAAGAGTATGGACTCAAGTTTAACCAACTCTCTAGGTATGCTCCTCACATGGTTTCTGATTTCAGGGCTTAGATGAATAAGTTTTTATATGGAGTGTCAGACTAAGTGAAGACAGAGTGCAGGAATGCTATGTTATTGGGAGACATCAATATTTGTCGGCTCATGATTGTCGCTCAGTAGGTTGAGGGTGATAAGTTTAGGGAATAGACTAAAGAGTAAGAAAGCTACCATGCCTTTATTTATGCATTTTTTCTCATACTTAGTACATTCCATGTACTAACGCATTCTAGTGCCTACATTGTTTCACTAATATAGGGTCCGACACTCCTACACCCCATACTTATGGCTAGTTGGTTTCATTGGCCTCAAAGATTGGTGAGTCCTCATGTTCCGAGGACTGAGATACGTTCATTGCTTTGTGTCATTTACCATTTTCAGACTTTTGTATGTGATGTATGATTTACGTCCTAGTCACTTTCCTTATGATTTATGAGATGATTTATTGAGACTTACGTTAGACTTCTGCTTTGTCAAACTCTTATGAACTATGAAATGTTATCTTTGATTTTTTTAAATTCTATTATCTTGTATGATGTATGCTAAGAGGATTGTGTAGGGTCTCTCGGGGTCCTATACACCATGTTACGCCTAGGGTCTACTTTGGGTCGTGACAAACTTGATATTCCTAGCACAAGGCTTAGAAAAGTCCTAGGATGTCTCATAAGCCACGTTGAGTAGAGTCTTGTTCATAAGTGTGAAACACGCCACATTTACAAATAAGAGGCTATAAGATGTTTAGTAAGCTCCACTTCTTTCATTACCTTAAAGTCGTGCGATAGAGTGTAACTCTATATGTCTCTCTCCTAATCCTTATCCGATGCTTTTCAGGATATGACCCCTCGAAGAGCATACGTTAGAAGGAATTTAAATAAGAATGTGGAACGAGAAGCTCCTTAAAAGGCTCCTGAAGTTCCGACCGACCCTTTGGCCGAACAAGTGACTAGTGCGGAGTTTTGAGCTGCTTTTCAAGTTTTTACCAAAGCCATGACGGCTCAAGCCAATAGGGAGGTTGTGGTCCCATTAACCCAAATGTATGACTCAAGTAAGCTATTAGATGAAGGTATTTATATATTTATGAAGCTTGACCACATGACATGAATGACATCTAGATTTGCCCTAAATGCTTTTCAGGCTATTTTTCTAAATTAGTTCTTGATTAGTTTGGTATCCAGATATACCATCAATGATTATCCATCACGCTTTCAAAACTATTTCCATTAGTTGTAGGGCAATTCTAGCATGAGGTGCTTGACTATGGGCCTTAAAAGCTATTATGAAAAGATCATGAATGGTGAAAGGTTTTCTCACTCATAGTCTAAGGAGCTATCCTATGATGTTTCTAGCTTGGATTAGTACCTTAATTCTACTTCTCCATGGATGATAAGACAAGCGACAAATATCCATGTCCCATAATGATAAGACAAGTTAAGATTAGTGAATACTCTGTGGAATTTATGCTTAGAGCTGAGTGGACTAGCGGCGAATGCCCATGTCCCATAAACTATTTTAGATTGACATTGGCTAGTAGATCCACTTCAGCTCAGATACATGGTCCTTACCTTGGCAAGTAGGACACCCCTTTTCAGGTATGTGGCAAACACTGGATTTGATGTTATAGCTCGCATGGTCTATATGTCAGTTAATGGTAAACTTCCACAAAATGAACTAAGTTAATTACTAATGTTTTATGAAGCTTCCTTTATGATTTAAAGATGCATTGATCATGCTAATTATTTATGAATCTTCTTAAATGATTTTACAATGTTTTAATTTGGTCATGCATTTCATGTTTTTGATTATCTCCATTTATGATCACTTTTCATGTTTTATTGCATTCCCCTTATACTTAGTACATTCCATGTAATAATGCATACTTGTGCCTACATTCCTTCCGTCCGTGGCTAGTTGATTGCATTAGAGATTTGAAGACTTGGTGAGTCCTCATACTTTGAGAACGATGTAACTTAGCATTATGTCATTTCAGTTTCAGACTTTGAATGTGATATATGGGTTACGTCCCAATCACTTTTCTTATGATGTATTAGATGGATTATTGAGACAAATATTATACTTCCACTTTGATTCAAAAACTTTTTATAAATATGAAATGCTATCTTTTGAACTCTTTAAATTCTACTATCTTGTATGATGTATGCTAAGTGGCTTGTGTAAGAACTCTCGAGGTCCTATACGCCATGCCATATCTAGGGTGTACTTTGGGTTGTGACAAGTTTTAATGTGAAATACCCAAGGCATTTGGAACTCATTAGTGAAAAACCATTTTGGAAAAAGAGTTAAAATCACTTCACAATCACCATTTCACTTTTGAATTCAAGTTCTTGGAAACCTTTCACTTGCCAATCAAAACTCTCAATTTTTGATGTTACAAGCCACAATTGATAAAAGGAAATTGAATATTTAGAGTTACAAAGGTTTACCTAAATGATTCACCACGAAAATTCTCTTTAAAATTGCATTCAAGGGTTTTCCAAAACTGAAAATGTGGAAAATGGGGTAATCCCCCAAAATGGCAGGTCAAAACCCTCATCTGATCTCGCTAAAGCAAACACAAATTTGCATAAGTGAGCCCCGCTTAAATGGGGCTCTTACTTTTGCAAACTAAGCTTGCGAGGGTCAGAATAAAAGACCCTTATGTGAGCTGGTCTTCACTAACTCCTTCCTCGTGAAAGGGAAGACCCTTTGCGAACATGAGGTCTGTAGGCACCAGAAACATCAGCCAAATACAAAATAATTTAATGGACCCTCGTAATTCAGTTGGAACCCCGAACACACAAACCATTTAGGTAATTTGATTATACTTGATGTTATGAAAGCAATGGAACCCTCAAAAGACATAACTGAGGTCTCCGTGACCCAAACCCATGTAAGTGACAAAAAACTAATCATAAGGCCTAAAAAGGTCAAATCAAGATTCGGACCTCTAATGTAACACCTCTACTTTTTAAAAGTGAAAAGATTTCATTAATTTTGGCTACTGGTTTAGGTCTGTGAGACCAGTATACAGTTCATAGAAATTTCTACGAGTCATAGACCAGTCTCAAAGAAAGGGAAAAATAAGTTTTTTTTTGAAAATCAAGTCTAGTACCTTATCATACGGTCGGCCAACACGATCCTTCGTATGGTCTATGGGTCATAGATGTGTTTCGTTGAAGCAATCCAAACTTATTGTATATTTGGAGTTAAAGTTGAGTTCTACGGTTAGGGTCTATGGACCGTAACAAGTTCTACAGACTGTAGAAGGGTCCCGTCAAAAGTTGGATGGTTTTAAGGTCCTAGTACTTGATTTACAGTTGACCAGTACGGACCGTAGTCTAAGTCATAGACTAGCTTGACAGTTATTTCTTATGGGATTTTAGGTCTTTTCCTATATTGTTTAAGCCTATGTTATGTCCTAAGCCCTATATAAAGACTTTAAGTCCTAAATCTATCCGCTTCAAACTCATTCTCATATTTCCCAAAAACTCAACCAAATTCATTCTCTTAAATTCCCTCTCAAACTAAAGAAGAAGAAGAAGAAGAAGAAGTAGTCAGGGTTCACTCCATGGTCATTGATACGCCCAAATTATACCTCCCTAAAGAAGTATAATCAGTCATTGTCAAATAAAGGTCTAAACTTAGGCTAATTAACTTGTTGATTATACTTCGTAAGGGTGGGGGGGGGGGGAGGGTGTTGTAACACAAACTATTGATTGATTGATTATAATAACAAGTAACCAAGTAACATGATTTAATGTTTTGTTAAACTAATAAAAGATGAAACTAGGGTGTACGTGTTGCCTACAAGTTCTTAATGTAGTAAACCTTATAATAGTAGCCCTTACGTAGTGTTTGACATGCAAAGTCGGTAAGTTAGGTATCTCCTATTTGATTTGTGTTTCAAGTAGGAAATTTCACCACACAACTTGGTTGTCTACAAGTGTATGCTTTTCTAACCCTTACCCTTGACCCAGATTAGCCCTCGCCTCTTTAGGTTAGGCTATTAGATAGCGGATTATCAATGCTAAATCGCTGTTGTTTAATCCTTTTTCCCATTCGCTACCTCCTTGGTCGGGCAAGTAGGAATAAGGTGAGTTCTAACATTGTGCACCGTTAAAAAAAAATCAAAATGAAGAGATCAATAGTTCATGCATAAACATTATTCAAGGATTACTTAATTATTAGGTATACATTGTTAATTACTCATGGTTCGCACAACCCTAGTTGTGGACTTAGCTACTCATGCTTGGGTGATGACAACTCATAATATGTTTGGTTAAATAAATCATGAAGTTACAATTAGAGTAGATGAAATTCGGAATCTTAAATTGATGAACAAAAGCCAATATTTTAAACCACACTTCAAGTAATTAAATGCACAAAGTGTTTGCAAATTAATTTTCAAAGACAAAACTAAAAATATCAAATTGTCTAACCCCTAAAATGATAATTACAACTAATATTTATAGACACTAAATCCTAATTAAAGTAGAAAAAGGAAATACAGAAAGAGAGGTTTTGACAGTCAACTCTACGGGTCATGATCTACGGCTCATAGGTTAGACTATGGCTTGTAGGTCACGTGTGTAGAAGGAAGCTTCTTCAAAAGGCTATCTGAAAACTTCCTACAGACATGATCTACGACTCGTAAACCTAAGTACGGTCCGTCCTTGCAATTTGTCGTTGAAGTACTAGAGTCCAACATCTTTGTAGATTCGTACGAATGGTTTCTATGGCTCGTAGAAGTTCCTAGAGCTTGTCATTTTCTTCCGTCGTTTTACACTTAGCTAACAAAAACAATTCTTCAGATCAGGACTAATTCCTATGGCGCGTAAAATATCTTGCGGCTCGTAGATTGAGTCGACATCCTAAAAAACACTAGTGATTTCAATCTTTTCACTTCGACTGTTCTAAAACCTGTTTCTTGCAAAATCCAAGCAAAATGCCTTCACATCTACTAACAAATGCTTAAGACACATACAAACAACTATGAGTATTCCCAACAGAAATCAAATGGTGGAAATCGCTTGCAGTTTCAGCAGAAGCCTTCGACTCCAGCACCTTTATCAGCCAGTGTTCCATCCTCCAAGTTTCGGAAAAATCAGAAAGGTAGAGCATTAGGCTCTAAATCTCAAGATAGTATTTCAGGCACCAAAACCTACCCAAATTTTCCTAAGTATGGTAAGAACCATCCGGGCGAGTGTGTTGCAGGAAAAGAAGGATGCTTTGGGTGCGGTTAGTCTTGTCACATATTGAGGGATTGTCCTTCTAGACAGGGTCAATGAGGTAATAATGGTAAAGCTCAGTCTACAACTTCAGCAGCACCAACAGATCGCCCAACTCAGTAGGGTAACTCATCTGGTACAGGTGGCAGACATCACCAGAATAGATTGTATGCTCTTCAGGCTCGCCAAGATCAAGAAGATTCTTCTGATGTAGTCACTGGTATGTTACGAGTCTTTGATGTTGACGTTTATGCATTGTTAGATCCAGGGGCTACTTTGTCATTTATAACTCCTTATATAGTAGTTAACTTCAATGTTAGTCCAGAAAGTCTTTCAGAACCCTTTTCAGTCTCTACTCTAGTTGGTGACCCAATTATAGCTAGACGGGTATACAAAAATTGCCCTGTCACAGTCTCCCAGAAAGTCACCTCAACAGATCTTGTAGAGTTAGAAAGGGTAGACTTCGATATCATTCTAGTCATGGATTGGTTACATTCCTGTTATGCCTTAGTCAATTGTAGAACTAAGGTTGTTCGATTTCAGTTTCCAGATAAACCAATCTTAGAATGGAAGGGTAGCGGCTTAGCGCCTATGGGTCGATTCATTTCTTACCTTAAGGCCAGAAAGATGATCTCTAAGGGTTATCTTTATCATCTAGTTCGGGTTAAGGATTAAAGCTTTGAAACCCAAACTCTTGAGTCAGTTCCTATGGTTAATGAGTTTCCAGAAGTGTTTCCAAAAGATCTTCCCGGAGTTTCTTCCGATAAGGAAATCGACTTTGGAATTAATATCCTTCCAGATACCCAGCCTATCTCTATTCCTCCTTACATAATGGCTCCATCTGAGCTTAAGGAATTGAAAGAGTAGTTTAAAGACCTTCTAGATAACGGCTTTATTAGACCTAGAATTTCGCCATCGGGTGCACCAGTGTTGTTTGTAAAGAAGGAAGATGGTTATCTCAAAATGTGCATTGACTATAGGCAGTTGAACAAGGTCACAATCAAGAATAAGTATCCCATCCCCAGGATTGATGACTTGTTTGACCAACTTCAGGGTGCTAGTCATTTTTCAAAGATAGACCTTAGATCAGGTTATCATCAGCTTAAAGTCAGAGATAGTGACATTCCGAAGACATCCTTTAGAACTCGGTATGGTCATTATGAGTTTGCAGTCATGTCATTTGGACTAACCAATGGTCCTGCAGCTTTCATGGATTTAATGAACAAAGTGTTCAAGCAGTACTTGAACTAGTTCGTTATCGTCTTTATTGATGATATCCTTATTTACTCTATGAATGAGGAAGAACATGCGAGTCATTTGAGAGTTGTTCTGCAAACTCTCAAAGATCACCAGTTATTTGCAAAATTTAACAAGTGCGAATTTTAGGTATAATTAGTTGCCTTCCTTGGGCATATTTTGTCTAGTGAAGGAATTCGAGTAGATTCCCAGAAGATAGAAGCAGTGAAACAATGGCCCAGACCTACCTCTGCTACAGATATTAGAAGTTTCTTGGGTCTAACAGGCTATTATAGAGGGTTTGTGGAAGGATTTTCATCCATAACCTCACCATTGACTAGGTTGACTTATAAAATGATCAAGTTTCGATGGTAAGATGATTGTAAGAAAAGCTTCGCAGAATTAAAAACTAGGTTGACTACAGCTCATGTCTTGACTCTACCAGAGGGTTCAAATGGTTGTGTGATCTATTGTGTTGCATCTAAGGTCGGCCTAGGTTGTGTGTTGATGCAGCGAGGTAAAGTTATAGCTTGTGCTTCTAGACAACTTAAGGTACATGAGAAGAATTATCCAACTCATGACCTCGAGCTTGCAGCAGTGATGTTTGCACTCAAGATTTGGAGACACTACTTGTATGGTGTTCATAGACCATAAGAGCCTCCAGCATGTATTCACCCAAAAAAAGTTGAATCTTCGCCAGAGAAGGTGAATGTAGTAGCAGATGCTCTTAGCATTTTATCCATAGGTAGTGTAGCACATATTGAGGAAGAAAGAAGAGAGCTAGCAAAGGATGTTCACAAACTTGCTCACCTAGGAGTTCATCTTATGAGCATATCAGATGGTGGTGTAATGGTTCAAAATAGGGAAAAATCTTCTTTGGTAGTGGAAGTTAAGGAAAAGCAAGACAACAATCCGATATTACTTGAACTCAAGGGTGCAGTCCACCAATAGAGAGTTGAGGTTTTCTCCCAAGGGGGAGATGGTGTGCTTCGCTACCAAGGTCTATTATGTGTTCCTAATGTGGGCGAGTTAAGACAGCATATTCTTGCAGAGGCCCATAACTGCATATATTTTATTCATCTAGGTGCCACTAAGATGTACCGCGATCTGCGGGAATTATGTTGGTGGAATGGTATGAAAAGAGATATAGCAGACTTTGTGGCTAAGTTCCCCAATTGCCAGCAAGTCAAGGTAGAACATTAGAAACCAGGAGGTATGACTCAAAAGATTGACATTCCAACTTGGAAGTGGGAAGCTATCAACATGGACTTCATCCCAAGTTTACCTCGTACTCGCAGACATCATGACTCCATTTGGGTGATTGTTGATAGAGTTAATAAGTCTTCTCGCTTTTTGGCGGTCAAGACTATAGATTCGGTGGAGGATTACACCAAGCTTTACATTAATGAGATTGTGAGGTTGCATGGGGTTCCTTTGTCTATCATCTGAGATAGAGGTCGTCAATTTACCTCTAATTTCTGGAAGTCATTTCAGAAGGGTCTTGGTACTCAGGTTAACTTTAGCACAACATTTCATCCACAGATGGATGGTCAGGCAGAACATACCATTCAGAGCTTAGAGGACATGTTGAGAGCTTGTGTGATCGCCTTCAAGGGTAGTTAGGATGATCACCTTTCTCTTACTGAGTTTGCCTACAACAATAGTTACCACTCCAGCATTCAAATGGCCCCTTATGAGGCATTGTATGGGCGTAGATGTAGATCTCATGTGGGTTGGTTTGAAGTAACTGAAAAAGCCTTGATAGTGCCAGATTCAGTCCATTATGTTATGGAGAAAGTGGTACTCATAAGAGATAGACTTAAGACAGCCCAGAGTCGCCAGAAGTCTTATGCAGATGTAAGGAGAAGGGAACTAGAATTCCAAGTTGATGATTGGGTTCTCCTGAAGGTGTCACCTATGAAGCGGGTGATGAGGTTTGGCAAGAAAGGAATCTCAGTCCCAGATATGTAGGCCCTTACCGGATCTCGAAAAGGATTTGTGAAGTGTCTTATGAGTTAGAGTTGCCAGTAGATTTGGCAGCAGTGCATCCAGTCTTCCACATTTCACTATTGAAGAAGTGTATGGGTGATCCAGCATCTGTAGTGCCATTAGAGAGTGTGGCTGTGAAACATAGTCTCTTGTATGAGGATGTACCAGTTGAGATTCTCGATCATCAGGTTAGAAGGTTGAGAAACAAAGAAGTCGCTTCCGTCAAGATTTTGTGGAGGAGTCAATCCGTAGAGGGAGCTACTCGGGAAGTAGCCATGAAGTCTAAGTATGCTCACCTCTTTCCTTTCAATTCCATTTCAGCTGGAGGTAATAGTTCCTCTTTAGTTTTTCAATCATTCATGCACTAATTAAGTCTTAGTATTTTGTTCATTCAGTCAGCCATGTATTTTCAGCGTATTTGCATGTTCTTAGAACTCAGTTCAGTAAGAAATCAGTTTTTAGTACTTAGTGGTAGGGATTGCAGCTCCTTCCCTCCACACTCAGCTAGTTTAGTCTTCATTCGAGAAGGAATGGTCCCAAGGGAGTGATAATGTAACACCCCGTATCCGAAAACAAAACTTAATGCAGAAGTTGCAGGTGTAACCCACGGTTGCCACCCACATACCGTAGGGTGACCCAAAGACCATGTTAGTGGTCTGTGGTTCACATCTGCAACCATCCCCAGAAATTCTGATAAAAACCATTCTTAGGCATGACCCACAGACTGACTTGACGGATCGTCGATCAGTCTGCAGGTCTAAGACCTCAGAACCTGGTCTATAAAGTTGATCGACGGACTGACAAGATGGATCGTCGATCAGTCCGTAGGTCGAGACCCTCAGAACCTGGTCTCTGAAGTCATCAACGGACTGACAGGAAGGATCGTGGATCCATCGATGGATCGTCGATCAATCCGTATGTTGCTTTAGTAGATTTTAATTCAGGGGTCTTTTGTTCTTTTCCTTATGCGTTGGACCCCTAAACTACATCATTTTAACCCTAAACAATGTGGTTTTGGTTAGTTTTAGCCTAGAAACATAACTAGAACTTACCTAAGTCAATTCTTTAATCAAAACTTAGAAAAATTAAAGTGTAAGTGGAGAAGAGAAGTCCAGAACCCTAGTTTAAGAACGCAACAAGTTTCCTCTAGTTCCATCCCTGAAATCGAAGGATTTCTCCGTGGAATTCGTCATCAGGTATGTGGGATTTCACTAGTTGTTTCCTTTCACCCATTAGGTCCCTAGTTTTCAGTCTATTTCTTGATTCCCTTATTATGACTATATCTAGGTTTTCTTGAATGTTAGAATTATTGGGTTCTTAGCTATTAGAATGATCGAAATCAGATTAGTATGTTAATGCTCAATTTATTGCATGAATTCCAGGACCCTAGCTTTGTATTTCTTTAGTTCTTAAAGTACACATGCTAGGTAAGATATTTCAGTTATTCAGTTATACATGCCTCAGTTATTATATGCATCAATATTAGTTTAATTGTTACATACTCAGCTGCATGTTCAGTTTGAGCTATCCAGTAACTTATAGAAATTCAATCATAATGAGTTAATTACTTAATCCATTAGAAGTAGCATAATACCGAGTTGGACTAGGGTTCAGCGTACCTAAATAGTCCTAGAACTACTAGCCACGTAGGTTGTAAGTCCCCTCTATGGGAATCATTTCAATGATCACGCCAGCATGCCTCTACACCTTTGGCCGGGTGTATTGGGTCTTCTCGATCGGGCGTATACATCAGACTCCACATTTAGCTCATTTGGTTTTATTATCAGTTATTAGTAGCTCCCACAGTTCAATCAGATTCTACTAGATTGACTAATTATCAGTACATTAAGTATTCAGTTTTAGCATATTATAAATTGGTCATTATATTCAGGTAGCTCAATATTCACTATTTATATCATGTTCAGATTATATCATTGCTTTATTACTTTATTCAGTTATATGTTATTTCAACTTTATTCTTTCATGCATGCTTAGTACCTTTCAAGTACTTACGCATACTCTGCGCTACATCTTCTCATGATGTAGGTTCAGCTTCTCAGTATCTAGATCGATTCCCGATCTTTAGTTCAGCAGCATCAGTGGTGAGTCCTCATTCTTCGAGGAATAGTGACATGTTTATATTTATCGCTTTTAGTCTTTAGTTTCAGTTTTGCTAGATCTATTTAGGGCATGTCCCAACATTTCTAGTCAGTTTAGAGGCTTATTTCAGACATAGTTAGATTGAGCTTAGAATTGAGTTAATATCTTCTTTGTATTAAACTCATTAGTTTTCATATATCTCAGTTATAGTATATGGGTATTCCCCATTTTTTCATTTTATTTATAATTATAGCTTCCGCATCAGTTTATTATTTAACTTATCTTTCGTATGCTCATGATCATGTCAGTAGGATTAGCTTGGGATCACTTGTGGTCCTAGGTCCCGTGTCCGCATCTCGGGGGTAGTCTCGGGGTGTGACAACTTGTTATGGGCACTATGAGATTTTGGTTATGTCTTTTGATTTGACCAATGCGCCTGTAGCTTTAATGAGTTTAATGAATGGGGTGCTCAAGCCATTTATTGATTCATTCGTCATAGTCTTTATTGATGATATTTTGGTTTATTCAAAAAGTGAGGAAGATAATGCCGACCATCTTTGTATTATTTTGGGTATTCTTGGGAAACAGAGGTTGTATGCTAAATTTTCTAAGTCTGAATTTTGATTGAAATTGGTTGTATTTTTGGGGCATGTAGTTTTAAAAGAAAGGGTAATGGTAGATCCTCAAAAGATTGAGGCGGTTAAGAATTGGGTTTGACCTAACTCTGTGACGGAAGTTAGGAGTTTTGTGGGACTCGCTAGTTATTATCGTCGATTTGTGAAGAACTTTGCTTTTATCGCCACACACTTGACTAATTTGACTAAAAAGGAGATTGAATGGACTGAAAAATGTGAAGAGAGCTTTCAAAAGCTCAAGACTCTCTTGACCACCGCGCCTATTCTAGCATTACCGGTTGAAGGTAAAGATTTTATTATTTATTGTGATGCTTCACATACTGGTTTGGGTGCTATGTTGACACAGGATAAGAATGTTATAGCTTATGCCTCACGTCAATTGAAAGTGCATGAGAGGATCCAACACATGATTTAGAGTTGGCAGCTGTAGTGTTTGCTCTTAAGATAGGGTGGCATTACGTCTATGATGTTAAGTGTGAAGTTTTTACCGATCATCGTAGTTTGCAGCATGTGTTCACTCAAAAGGATCTGAATTTGAGACAACGAAGGTGGATGGAGCTACTCAAGGAGTATGATGTGACCATTCAATATCATCCGGGTAAGGCTAATGTGGTGGCAAACGCTTAGAGTCAAAAAATGGTGAGTATGGGTAGTTTAGCTTGCTTGAGTGCATCCATGCGACCTTTAGCTAAAGAAATTCAAACCTTAGAGTCTAAGTTCATGCAATTGGGCATCTCAAAAAGAGGTGGGGTGGTAGCTAGTATTGAGGTAAGGGCCACATTCATTAAAGAGATCAAGACCAAACAATTTGAGGATCATAAATTTTTGATGGAGTCTCATGGTTCACGATATTCTATTCATCCGGGTGCGACCAAGTTGTATAGAGATCTGTAGCGAATTTATTGGTAGTTGGGCATGAAGAAAGACATAGCGGAGTTCGTGGTGAAATGTAAAAATTGTCAACAAGTGAAGTATGAGCATCAAAGGCCTGTGGGTTTACTTCAAAAAATGCCAATTCCGGAATGGAAGCGGGAAAGAATAGCCATGGATTTTGTGGTTGGTCTTCCCAAGACTTTGGGAAAGTTTGATTCTATTTAGGTAGTGGTTGATAGATTGACTAAGTCAACCCATTTTATTCCGATAAGAATAGATTGTAATGCTGAACAATTAGCTAAAGTATATGTCAAAGAGATAGCGAGGTTGCATCGGGCGCCCCTTTCTATCATCTCAGACCGTTGTACCCAATTCTCTTCGGCACTTTAATTTTGGACCTATTTTGTACAGTTTGTATCACATTGCAAATATATACATTATATGACCCTTCTTTCTATATATATTATTCTTGTCTGTAACAACATTGTTATTTATAGAGCAAATATTTAAGCTTTATAAAAAAATATTTATATTAAGTTCCGATCCAATCCCAAGCCCCAAGTCCAAGTCCAAGTCCAAGTCCAAGTCTTCTATATTTAATATATATTAATATAAATACGTACTTACACAATTACATAAGATCATGAATAATGTCAATGTAATAGAGTGAGAAAATAAATGACCATAAATGTTCGGGAAGATTTTACCCTAAACGAATTTGAAAGAATAGAATTCTTAACTCAAAATTTAGAAATGTTACATAGAAAAAGAAGAGAAACTAGTAAATTTGCAATCTATCGGTAATGATCATTGAAGGAAATATATTCTGCCTAATTCAATCATGGTGATGGAAGCTTGATTGAATAAAATCTTTATCTATTATTACATGCTGCAGAAGTTAATATAAATAATCGTAATTTAAATAGATATCGATAATTGTTCCCTTCCCTCTAATGGAATTAGACTTAACACTTATGACATGTTCTTAAATTGTGTAAGAATTGACGCACTATCACTTGTATAGATTTCGTCTGAAATATTATTGAGTTCTTTGTACAATCCTTTTGTAATCAATCTTTTCGTCAATTCTATATGTGATCTCATAACAATGAACATCTAGAAACGTCGTCCTAAAATTATTTAAGCTTAGTCACCATATTTCAAGGAGACGTATCTATATATTTTTTCAAGAACTATTCTTATCCTAAAAAGATATGAATTATATA